>JAUOBW010249433.1:0-11449 GCA_032360285.1 Lepidozona retiporosa | reverse complement strand
AGAAAATTTCCTATCAGCAAGTTTTAATATGTGTTTGATATAGCCTCGAAGGCCAACTTTATTGCTTCTATTTGTTTCAGGTCCACCTATTCCATATGGAAATAGCCAAGGATATGCACCATACCATAAACTAGGGTTATTGTATTCATTGACTGGTATAGAACCGTGTGGAACTACTAATGTATCTTGCAACGAACTAATCGCAGAACTCATTTGCTCACTTGATTTTACATTTGAACCATCAGTGTCAACAATTCCAACAGAATTTAAAACAATATCATCTGGAGGGATATCATCTAAATCAGTTTGAGGAGTGTATGTTGTGTTACTGGCTACATTTTCATCTTCAGGCTCTTGTGTTTCAATTGTGCGCATTATTTCTTCAAGTACATCATTATCAGGAAGATTAACATCATGATTTATTACTACATTGGCATACTCTGGATTTTTTTCAACGAGAAATTTTAATGCTTTGTAAATTTTTTCTCTGCGACATGTTAACACTTTTTTTAACATTTCTCTGGTTGGTCTACCTTTTCCAACAAAAACTACTTTCAGGTCATCTATTAAAGTATCTGGGTTAAGTGGTAAAGTTGAAGCAATTTTTACAACATCTTGTGGAAAAGTTATTGTATTACCTTTAAGGCCTTTTTGCTGTCCTTGTGGTCCACATGAGCCATTTAGCGTTACTACGTATAGTTTAGCACGACATTTTGATATCAATACCTTTTCAGGTAGTGTCAAATCTGATAGCTCAATTGGTGTTTTTCCAATTTGGAAACCATTTGCAAAACTAAAATTTGGCAGCCGGTTGTTTCTTAAACTAGTTAAACAGGTTTTGCAACACCAGATTTTTCTTTCACTGTCAACCCTGTCACGGGATATTACGAGACCTTCAAATTCATATTCTGGTAAAATGTTTTGATTTTCTTGCATTTCAACAGAAAGAAGTTCTTTATTAAGAATTTCATCAATTTTTTTTTTCTCAGGAAAATCTCGTTTCATTACACCTTCTCCACAAATTCCACATTCAAATATTTTCATTTCATCTACAGATGTGTAATCAATAAACTTTTGTATGCAATCTATTTCAGTACCATCAGTAATAACAGGTGGGAATTTAAGATCTTTGATTTCTTTTTTTTCTTTTATACTTTTCTGTGTTCGCATTTTTTTAGTAGATTCCCTATTTATGGTATTTAATTTTTTTCTCCCTTTATCAGTTTCACGAGTTTTTTTCTTAGATTCTCGGTCCATAATATTTGAATTTTTTCTCCCTTCATCAGTTTCACGAGTTTTTTTTTTAGATTCTCTGTCTGCAATTTTTGATTTTATTTTCCCATCCTCAGTTTCACGAGATTTTTTCATACATTCGCTAGCTATTTCATTTGAATTTTTTCTCCCTTCATCAGTTTCACGAAGTTTACACATTCTTTCTCTAGACGAAAGTTTTGATTCAGGTGTAAATTGGCGTTTTCTTTTACCAAAATTAAATTTTTGGGGTGTGACATTACCTACACTAGTGCCTTGATGCTCATTACGTTTATCATCTAGTGATAATTTTTTATTTTTAAAATTTTCATCTTTATCATCTATTTCACTGGCTTTCCTTTTCGTTGAACTCAAACAATATTTTATTGGTGATGAACAGTTATTATCGATAGGAAAAGTCGATAGACTTGTGTAACTTTTAATTCGTTTGTAAAACATTAAGTATGGGACTGAGGTCTCTCCAAATTTACTATTAAATTTGACAGGATATGAATGAAAATCTGAGTCGCTAATATGTAACCATTGATCAGTACTTTTGACCATTGATGTGTAATGGCCAGAATTCATAGTAGGTCCATGGTGCCATATAATACCTGTGAGTTCATATCTTTCAAATAGATAAACATCTTGATCTATGTGAATTTCAGGCAAAATTTTTCGTAGTAAAACATTATCATTAGTAAAGATTTTCAATTGAATAATTAGTAGCTCGCTTAACTCAGCAACAATTGAAACTTTTCTACAAAATCCAATTTTTTGACAACCATTTTCTTGACCTATATTGCATCTATAGTCATCTAATACTTTAGAATAAAAATTCGTTTGCAGCAAATTTTGTACTGATTGATCAAGATTATTTTCCTCTACAGTTAATTTCAATATTTGATAGTTTTCGAAATTATCGCTTTTAGCTCCACAACCACCTAGTATCTCAGGGTTTAATGATCTTTCACATTCAATTGATTCATTAAATCCCACACGAAAAATGCTATTTGTAATTTGTGGATAACATTCATTTAATATTTGACTTAAACATTCCTCAGCATCGTATTGTGTTCCAAAGGTATAATCTCTGAAATTAAATTGTCTAATATACGTAGCGGTTTTAACAGGGTCATTTGCTTGATGCATTGCACGAAATAATCTTTTTAACGCTCTTACTGTGTTGTTAGATATAAATGTATGTTCTAAAAATTCATGAAATTCAGGAATTGAGTAAAGAACTTGTAAACTTGAATTAAAGAAACACATATTTACACCTTTATTTTCTAGTTTAACTGGGAATTTTATAAAATCAGGTCGAGTTAGATCAATTGTATTATCAGATCCAGTCAGATCAATTGTATTATCAATTAGTGTAGTAGTGTTAACATTTTGAAATGGGGTATTAATAACAAAATCAATAGGAGTATCATTATTAGCTGAGGTTGATTTCTCATTATCATTAGGATTATCCATTTCTTCGGAATCCATTTTTAATTTTTTTTGAGAAAAATTAAAAGATCTCTTTTTTGTTTTTCTACCTTTTGGCGTTCCTGCAGGCATATTAATAGGTCCTGGATTAGATTCAACATCACCATCTACAATTAGTTGAAGAATTTTCAAAAAACTAACATCATAGACAAGTTTAACAATTGGCTTTAACTGATATAATATATTCTGCACAAAACTAAAATATATTTCTGATGTAATAATTTGATATTTAGTTTGAATAACTTTTTTACTTTTAAATTTGTTTAACTGGTGGCTTTTGTTTAATGGAAGTGCCGATACTCCCAACTGGTGGCTTTTGTTTAAAGGAAGTGCCGATACTCCCAACTGGTGGCTTTTGTTTAAAGAGAGTGCCCATACTCTCTCCTTCATTGTTCGAATTTTGAAGTTTTGTGTTTGCGCCGCTACCAAGCCATAGTTTAACAACAAGCAGAGCGATGTGCTTTTCAACGTTTGAACTTTGAAAGCATTTGCTTGTGCGACGTCCATGTCGAAGTCTTTTGACAAGCAAGGTCCTGTACTCTTCAAAGATTGAATTTTGAAGATTTTTGTTTGCGTGGTGTCCAGGCCGAGGTCAACCCTCGAACAAGGTACTACACCTCCACAAGCTAATTTCAAACTAATTTCCGTGTCCATTTCCGTGTCCATTTCCGTTTCCATTTTATCATTTTTTGATTCTATATCCGATGCTTTGTAAAACATTTTCATTAAATTTTTGATACTAAACGAAAAACAAATTAATTATAAAACATGTTTACATCAAATTGAATAATCAATACTGTGTTTTCCTGATAGTTCTGAATAAAAACTTTAAGAAGAAGAAACAAAGGGCAGAAAAAAATAATGGATTTTTTAGACAAATGTCTCAATTAAAGTTTTATTAGGATAGTCAAATGAACTTTTCAGTGCGCTTAATGAGCTCCCACTCGCAAATGAGCACCAAAAATCAAAAGCTTAATAGAGAAACCGTTCTTGGGCGCTCATTAAATCTGTCCCGAGATTAATTCCAAATAGCTAACAGGTGTGGTACATTTAACTGTAAAACATCATTAGGAAGTAAAGTCTGGTAAAGATATCATTGACATTTTTATATTCTCAGAACACTAATAATATCAGATTGTTAAAAATAACTACACTAAATTCATAGAATATGCCAAACCAAAAAGTTCTTAATTTTTGAAAATTACACACAATAAATAAAAAACTTTTAATATGTAAAACCACAATGAAACATTAAATAAAAATATAACCTCAAAAAATTTTATTAACAACAAGCAACATCCCCCGTCACTAAAAACAGTTGTTAAAGAAACATTTACACCACACAGTACATCGGTCATTTGATGTGTCTATATAAGATCTACCTTCCATAAAAAAATTGGCCAAATGGTCAATACAGCCAGGTCCGCTAAAATTTTTGGAGTGTACACTGTATGGTAAAACCCTTATTCACATAGATATAACATCATCCATGATAAAATAAAAAAAAATCAAGTTAATGTTATGAGCAAGTCTAATACCAAACTATTAAATACAGAAAAGTAAAATTCTAGAATATTTTCATTGTTTTTTTTTTTAAAAATTAAAAAATTAAAAAAAAAAAAAAAAAAAAAAAAAACGGTCCATTCGGGACCCACCCCGAACCAATTCGACAACGCAAAAACCTAGACGCAGGGAAATGTTTTTACTGAATTGAAGCGAAAGTGGAAGACTGCCCGCCTGAGGAATTTGTCGAACACCCGACTATTACCGTTTTTTTTTGTTTTTTTTTTTAATTTTTTTAAGAGCTCAGTAAAGGTTTTTATTTATTGGTTTTTGTTTCGCTTCATCGCTTTGAGTGAATATGCAAGTATATAATGAGAAACTGTTTAGAATATATAATGAGAAAGTGTTAGGATCTAATTTGCTAAAAATAAATAAACTGTTGCTAAGTAAAAGAAAATGGATCATATTCACATTCTCTTTAAATGCCTTTCTTTATATGTTACTATTATATTTTATTAACTATACACAGTTTTTGAGATCCATAAAAAAATTATTTGTTCAGAAGGACTTAAGTTCATTTAAATTAGACCAAATTGTATGACTGCTGTTATTGCAAAAACAGACTTTTGTTGATAAATCACTATAAAATTATTTTTGTTGCTTGAAATTTGGTGAGAACAGGTAATTTCATGGTACGGACCAATTAGAATTTTCCCCATGAAAAATAATGCATTACAAGCAAGTTTTTGATTAAAAACTAACTTTGTTATTTATTTGTCATTTTTCAATATTGAAAGACATTTATCGTTTACTATTAGTGTTATTTTTTTATATTATTACTCGTTCGAGTAATTTCGCAATATCTAATTAAATTCTTATCATATTTTCATCCCGATTTCACTATTTTTAAGGCTAGGAATTCCGTAATAATTAAATATAATTAGAATTTTCATTAAAAATATGTTGATGAAGTTTGGAATATACTTCTGAAAAATGGCCTAATTACACAATTAGGTCTGCTTTAAATGAACTTCTCCAGAACAACCATCCCTCCTTTTGTCTACCGAACTTAACATTTTAAAGAATTTAAAAAAAAATGCGACAACTTCACTGAGCTCTTATGACATTTTTACAAGATATAAGAACATAAAAAAAAAATGTTTACTAAATATAAACTTTGAAAATATTCAACAAAAATAAAATCTCAAGACTGTGAAATATTAAATTTAACCAAGGTAGGTGGTAGTATAACACAATAAAAAAGTTGCATTAGGGTACCAATCATTTTTTCACAGAAATTCAATGAGTTGAAAAGAGTAAAAAAGTATGGATAATTACTAAAAAGTTTTTTCTTTAAATGTAATTGGAGTCAAGGGTTTAGAAAAAGGAATTTCTAACACTTTCATCAAAATTTATTTTTGTTATAAAAGCTCTTTTTTAAGCAAATTCTGCAAAAAAAAATCATTGTTGAAAAAAATCGAATTCAAATATAAAATTTTTAACCAAAGATGTGTTGCTGTAAGATGACTATTTTGTCGTATTTTGACCCAAAACAAAACACAATGTAATACATAAGAATCATAAGAATATTCGCGACGTTATTTCCTGACTTTGCTGCACACAAATCATAACATTAAAATTAATTAGGTATCAATATTTTGATTGTTAGAAAGATAAATGCTTTGTTTTAATGTTTGCAGTAAAGTCAAGAAATAAAGGCTACAAAAAGAATCTTAACAAAAAATTAAGGCAACGACGACAAATATAGATTGTTTGTTTATTTTATGCAGGCGAATGGCGAACCTGAAAAAAAATGCTTAGTCGGTCAAAAAAATGCACATTAAATCGAGAAAAACCAAAAAAAGCTCTGTAGAACTTATGCTGTATATTTGAATTTTATAGCTAAATTTTTTTCTCTTTAATTTTAACTTACTTCTTTCCTATCGTCTTCAAGACTGCTAGACCAAAGCAACGCAACTAAGACTGGACAGTACAAGTAGGTAGAGTAAATATGATGGCGTGTACGCTTCACGAGATCGAAACCGAAAATTAAAGGCTTAAACACACTCAATAAAAATATAATTAAAATATATATCCTAAACGCACCCTACCTTGAATGCTCTATTAAACGTTGGGCGCTTATTTAATATCTCGAAATTTTTTGGGGGCGTTTATTAAAGAAATGCGTTTAAAAGAGAGGGGCGCTTATTAGAAAAAAATATTTTTGAATTAAATTTGGTGTGTTTTCTGCCAACTTTCTTTTATATTTCAAAGGAGGACAGACAGACGTTAAAAAATAGGATCACCTCGCCCACACAACAAACAGGAAATTTGCTGTCGCCTAAATGAACAGAAGAAAATGTTTAACAAAAAAATTAACATTGTTCAATTAATGTTTTTCAAAGTTTTTTATTCTTTATTGTTCATTTTTACTTATTTGCGTTTTTCTTTGAAGAGGAGCTTTGTTTTTCTAAATGTCGGCTTATTTTTATGACTTTATCTTGGTAGACAGAAATGTCCAGTTTTCGATCTAGAACTAGCTTTTCTTTGATTTCTTGAAGTTGTGTGTGTTGTTCAGTGACTTCTATTCCAAAAAACTCACTGACAATTTTTCCGTCAAATTCTAGATTCCTAATTTTTCCCTCGCGATCTTTTAGCTCAATAACCCCCATAATCACCCAAGAGAGTTCTAACGGCGTTAGTGTGCGTCCACACATGCATGTGTAAACTACTAAAGTTGGATCTGGAATTGGGTTGGAACATTTTGTGCATAGCTTGGCTGCTTCCAGGTCCACACCAAGAAGTTGGGGGCAAGAAATTACATTAGCAGATGTAGATGTAGATGGAATTTCCATATCTATCGATTTCCAATCTACATTAACCGGTTTTATTTCATCAAAGTTTGTGTTCTTTGTTGTTGATAAAGCCAGATCGTTAAACATTTTTGACATTAAGTTGGTAACGTGGTAAGTTTTTTTGTCATTAATTTGCTCGAATTTCCCTTTCCACGCCGTTATTTTAATTTTATTGCTCCCGTCTGTCAATATGACTTCCCGAAACTCAGACCCATTAGAGGCTGTCATGACGTCCGAACAAAAACTTAATGCTCCTTTTACATTTATAGGCTTCGGTGATAACTTAATGTCACTTATTTGAGTTATGAACTCACTTCTTGAAAAATTTGGCGCAAAGTCTTTTTTCGTAACACTTGAACCCATGCTGGTGTTGAAAAAGAGCATGCCGTCAGGAGTAGAGGAAATTCGTTCAACAAAAATTGAGCCAGTTTTTTGATTTTTGAAATTCAAAAATTCTGAATACTCGTCCTGGTAATGCATTACACGAAATTGAATACAACCTTCTGCTGTATTTTGCATTTGCACGTCGAAGTACTTTTTTCCTCTCCCGCCAGTAATAAGGTTTCCAATATGTATAACAAAACCGTTAAAGTCTTGCTTGGTTGATGGTGAAAAGCACAGTTTTTTTGGTGAGAATACCTTCTGGGGGCTATCAAAAAACCTTTTTGCCATTTTGTTTAAATCACTGAAAATATAAAAGACAAAATAAATTCGGGATTACTTCACTAAAGTTACTAAAACTTACTAACGCAGCAGTTAATTGGGTATGAAGCCAAAAATGTCCTTAAAATTTTTCTAACATTTCTTCTCAGAAATCTGATATTTTCACAAATTAGGTTGATGGTGTGGTTGCAATGGTTTTCTGAAAAGTTTTTACAATTGTTGAAAGTATTTTTCTCTTGTAAGTAACGTATTTACTGTTAATTGGTGGTGTAAAATGGTGGTTTTACTAAATTTTAGAGGAAAGCTATAAATTGCAAAAAGCCTTCAAAATTCTTAGCATTTTCTTAACTTTTTTTAGCCTGGTTCTTATATGCTTTGTCCTTAAAAAAACATGTATGTGCTTACAAAAGACATATTTCTTGATCTTTAAGATCATGTTAAAAATAATAGATTTTCGACCACTTTAAAAGCAAAAATCATTTTACCTATTTTTTTATAAGATGTTTTTTTTCTAAAGAAAAATATTTTATAAAGCCAGGAAATTAAATTTAATAAATTTTTCCACCTGGGTCACAGTTTATAATCTTTGCCATTTTTTAAGTCAACCTACATAGTTCAGAAACAAAATGGGAGTCAACACCTTAGAAAAAATAGGGAGATTTTTGACAGGGAGCCTAGAATTTAATTTAAAAAGCTATTAGCACAATCAATTCCAATTTAGCTCTGGCATGCTCAAAAAGTGTAGACTATAGCAAGTAAAATCTGCCAGAAACAGTATTCAACATTGTGAACATCTCAGATACTAATAAATCCAACATTTAACATCTCAGAAACTGATAAATTCAACGGTACCAATCAACTGATATATTTCATGTCCCCAGACAAAACAATAAGAACAATAGTACATATAAGACAAAGTTTAACAATTTTGATCACCTTGATGTAAATTAGATAAAAATAATTGTAAATGAACATCAAAGAAAACATTATACCAGAATAATTCACAAGAGTTAATAAGGCAGTAGCTAGTGAACTGTCATTCAAAATCATTGTGTACAACAGCAGACACAAAAAGCTAGGTAATTCTTAGCCTTATGTCATAACTACTAAAGTTTTGACCGCTTCTAAAACTGCAACATAACATCTACTTTTAGCTTAACAGTTTCTCTAATGCAGTTGGTAATTAGTTGTTCAAACAGATTATCAAGTTATTGGTGCTCAGTTTTGGAGGCTGATCTTCTGTTTAGCTTTTAAACAATGACCCTGTATTAAAACAACAGACACTTTTATCACACTAGAATTCCCAAAACATAAATATTTTACCTTAGTTTTGTAGACTGTAAATTTAAAATCCACTTAATAAATAATCCCTTAAACTGTAAACACAAGCAAGCAAAAATAAAACAGCCATTTAAAACATTCTAAAACAAACATTCTACCATTTTTAATATATAAAATATTTATTTTAAAGAAACTAATGTTGTGAGAATTTAGATTTCGATCATTAAATTATATCAGATTATATTTTTTATTTTTTGTAATATAAAATTTCTTAAAACATTTTTGTTAGAAAAGTGATATAAACAACATTACATTTTAAATATAAGTTATTTTTGATATACAGATTCTTACAACAATAAAAAAAATATATGGGGAAAATATAAAAAAGACATAAACATTTAACCAAAATTATTTTTGATATACAGATTCTTATAACAATAAAAACAAATATATATGGGAAAATATAAAAAAACACATAAACATTTAACCTAAAGCATATTGTTATACAGATTTTAATTTTGTGTAGACTCAATTAAGGAAGGGTATTTTAAAACATCAATATACTTTATTTTATACTACTATTGCATGCTTGATGTTAATATCATTGGCTAAAACCTTTCCGTTTTCATTAAAATGATTTTTAGAAAAGTTTAATATCTATTCCAAAGTAGATCATTGGAAAACCTAGATAGAAAAGACATTATATTATATTAAAAATACTGTAAACATCTCAGAACATTTATCATCATAAAAAGACATTACAATAAACATTTTGATTACCTCAGCAAACATTTGACGTTTTAAACTCACTATCAGACTAAAACCATCAGAACTTAACATGCTAAAAGGTTTCACCATATCTATAATTAGATATTTAGACACTGAAGATTTTAACCTTGGTGTTCTGAACATCTCAGTCTGACAATAATTTATCGAATATGATACAAGCTTAAATAAAAGATCTCAAAATTACATTAGCAAAAACTTATAAAGTAAAGCTGCCTATAAGTTATAAAGTAAAGATGCCCTATAATAAATGATTTGTTTTTTAATATGTTTACCTGATTATTTTCAAAAAAAGGATAATCAAAAAGAAGATTAAAGAGTATATTTTGCATTACAATGTTCCTTAAACAAAAGTTATTTATTGTTATTACATGCCAGATTTCATTAGAAAGTTTAAAAAGTGCAAATAAAAAATAAAAAACTTTTAATTTAATATGTAAAAGCCCATAGAAATATATTAAATAAAAATACAAACTCCAAAAATTATATCAACATCCTTCTTCACTAAACATTTATTTAAAAATATATACACCACACAGTATTAGCTTTCTATGTTATTGCACATGTTTTAATTTCATGTAGTTGCACATGTCTTAATCATACAATCAACAAATCATACAGATATAAACATAATGAGTAAATTCTTGTCCAATTTACAAATGTGCAGATGTACATGGTTTGCTGTGTATTTAATAACATAATAGAGCATAACTCTGTACATGATTTTTTTATAAAGTATGAAACTCTCTCTGTACATGATTTTTATAAGAACAAAGTATACAACTCTGTACAAATGATTTTTGTAAGAACAAAGTATATAACTCAGTAAATGATTTTTGTAAGAACAAAGTATATAACTCAGTAAGCAATTAAAGTCTGATAAAGATACTTTACAACTTTACAAACTTTACAACTTTACAAACTTTACAACTTTACAAACTTTACAACTTTACAAACTTTACTTTACAAACTTTACAACTTTACAAACTTTACAACTTTACAAACTTTACTTTTCAAAAATCGGCCTTTGTCACTTTTTTCATATTGGTAGATGTACCTTCATACAAAAAAATCAGAAAATCCTTTTACAACTTTACAATATTACAAACTTTACAAACTTTACAACTTTACAAACTTTACAACTTTACAAACTTTACAACTTTACAACTTTAACTTTTACAAACTTTACAAACTTTACAACGTTACAAACTTTACAACGTTACAACTTTACAACTTTAATAACTTTTACAAACTTTACAAACTTTACAACGTTACAAACTTTACAACGTTACAAATTTATAACGTTACAAACCTTACAAACTTTACAAACTGTAAAAACTTTACAAACTTTACAAACTTTACAACTTTACAAACTTTTCAAAGTTGAAAAACCTTAAAAATTTTTTTGGGTAATTTCGGTACACTGGCTAACCCGGTGCGGACCCTAAAAACCTAAAACACCTTAAAAAGCCTGAAAAAACCTTAAAACCTTTAAAAATCCTGATAAAACTTGAAAAAACGATAAAAACAACCAAAAAAAACATTTTTGGTATTTTCGGTGTCCTGGCCAACCCGGTGCGGACCCGAAAAAATTTTTTTTGCGTCAAATGATGCGC
>JAUOBW010249322.1:0-11457 GCA_032360285.1 Lepidozona retiporosa | reverse complement strand
TCGCATTTTTTTTAGAAAAACACTGCTAAAAGAGATATTGTACATTTCGTGGAAAAAATATTTTCTTTGAAAATAGTATATCTCTTTTCCTCATTGTGGACGAAAAAAACGTGACTAGATAATACTAACGGCTAAGGTTAGTAATATATGGTCACGTTTTTTTCGTCCAAAATGAGGAAAAGAGATAGACTATTTTCAAAGAAAATATTTTTTCCGCGAAATGTAAAATATCTCTTTTAGCTAAAAAAACTTCATAAACTTTAATTTTCCAATTACGGGTTACCTTACTAAAGCCGATAAAAATATTTAATTTAATTTTAATTTAAGATATTTATATACCTTCAGTACTTTTAACGCCCAATCTACGCCATACCATAATTAGCTACATAAGACTGGTCTACTATTTTACTCGCGTTGCATGGCTGGGAAATTTTTCTGCAATATGGGCACTTTATAATTTTGTGAGTTTTAGTAGGGCACAACGTTGCTATGGATAAGAAAATTATCGGTTTTTGATACATTTGTAGATTCCAGTCGTTTTAATGCCTAATTCCTGCCATTAATGAGCTATTTTACTTAGAACTCCACCTACTATATTAAGGGGGGATTTCATGACTGGTAAATCTTCCTAAATAACTTCGTAAATCTGTGTGTTTGAGTTAGTTATTATCTATCTAAGGCTGAGTAAAGTATTTCTTTTGTGCAATTTTCATTAGGTTGTCATTATTTTTACGCCCAACTTACGCCCTATATAGCTAGTTGACTTTAATAACTCATTTATTTACGAGACTTGCATGGCTGGGAAATCTTTCTATATGGGTTATTACTTAATTGAAGCTGAGAAAATTAGTTTTTTTGTAAAAATCTTTTAGCGTTTAGAAGTTTTAATGCCCAATTTCCGTCATATATTAACTATTTTACTTAAAAATCATCTACTACTTTATGGAGGGTTGCATAGCTGGGATACTTTTATACGTAGTAATAAAATCGTCCTAAATATGTATCTTTATGCTAGATGTTACATTTCTAAAGTTGAAAAAATATTGCTTTCATAAAATTTTCATTTGGTCGCCGTCGCCGTCTGTGATTTTATCGCACAATTTATGCCCTATATAACTAGTTTGCTAATAACTCCTATATTTAACGAGTTTTGCATGGCTGGGAAATTTTTCTTCATTAAAACAACTTGATAAATTTGAAGTTTTCAGTTATTAAACCTTATTAAAGGTGATAAAATTATTATTTATGTAAAGATTTTGTAGACTAAAGGCTAAAGTTTTCACCCCATATCCGTCATATATTTACTATTTTACTTAAAAGTCATCTACTGTTTTACTTTTTTATAAAAAAATTTCTACATGGTAAAAACTTCCTGGGTTTGAAGTTTTCAGTTATAATACCTTAATATTTCTGAGAAAAATATTGATTGACGAAATTTTTATTGCCTTCCCTACTTTTAACGCCCAAATTACGCCATAACTAGCAATTTAACGTAAGATTAACCTACTAATTTACTGGGGTTGCATGGCTGGGATATTTCTCTGCAATTCAGAAACTTTATAATTTTGTGATTTTTAGTAGGGAACTTCATCGCTAAAGATGAGAAAATTGTTGTTTTTTTAAAATTTTTGTTTCCTCTAGTACTTATAACGACTTATTCCTGCCAAAATAGCTATTTTACTTAAAAATTACCTACCCATTTAAGGGGGTTTTCGTAAATAAAAGAAACTTCCTAGATTTGTGTGTTTGAGATAGCTATTACCTATCTAAGGCTGAGAAAAATATCGCTTTTGTAAAATTTCTATTAGGTCTTCAGTAATTTCAATGCCCAACTTACGCTCTATATAGCCAGATATCGCTTTCATAACTCGTATTTATTTACGAGACTTGCATGGCTGAGAAATTTTTCAATATGGGAAAAACTTCATAAACAAAGTTTTCTGTTAGGCATTACCTTATTAAAGCTGAGAAAATTATTAATTTTCTAAACATTTTGTAGCCTTCTAGTTTTAACGCCCAATTTCCGTCATATCAAAGAAATTAGACGTCTAATTTCTTTGGTCATATATTATTTTACTTAAAAATCATCTACTATTTTACGGAAGGTTTCATGGCTGGGAAATTTTCCTACATAAAATAAACGTATTAAATTTATATTTTTATGCTAGATATTAAATTTGTAAATTTGAGAAAAACATTGCTTCTGTGAAATTTTACCCCAAATCCCCCCAAGAGAAAAAGATGAAAAACTCAAAAAAAATTTCACTGACTAAAAAATAATTTTGAACGTTTTCAGAAGGTTTTAAGTCGATTGGACGGACCTGTAGAAAAAATTTATAGCGACTTCGTTGAGGAGAGGGGTGTAAAATCGCTTTTCCTATGAAAATGAGTAAAAATTAATTTCAGATCTACTCCATCAAATAACTTCAAATTTTTAGGGAATCAACCTTTCTTGGATGGAAATAAACATTTTTAGAATTGTTTTTTTTTTAAAAGTCCGACATTTCGTTCACCTCTGACACACATATAATAATGTATTTTTTAAAAATCGCAAAAATTAGTGCTGACGTAGGAAGGACATCTTTGCAAGAACCGCATAAAGAAAACCCATTCTAATTTGTTCTATATTTAATTATCTTTTAAAAAAGGGGTTAACGAGTTAAGACACATTTATAGTTTTTAAAATATTTAAGATTCAATTTTGAAATATTTTTCCGACAAAATGTGCCGACGTCTGAAAAAAAACCTCAGAAAAATGTTGTGTCGGTATTTTTCGAATTTTTAGATGTTTTACTACAACTTGGGTCAGTTTGAGCCTGTTACACTAAATATTTCGGATTTTAACTAGTGGGTAGCTACAATCCCGGTGTCACAGGAAAAAAGTACTCCCCAGTACTTTATTTCCCGGAAGTAAGTACTCCCCAGTACAAATTTACTAGAAAATAGGTACTCCTAGGGGTACTTTTTTCCTAGGAAATTTGTACCCCCCTCAGGAAAATAGTACTCCCCCCATACTACTTTAGATTTCCAGACTATGAATTGACGACCTTTTCTTTTGACCGCTTGGAGTTTGTGATTGACCCTACTGTTATAAAGCATAAACGAGTACGTTCATAAGCTGTTAAAGTCTTACATTTTTTTTGAGATTTTTTTTGAGATTATTCATTTCAAAAGTTTTGTATTATTTAAGCACAAGAGGTAAAACTTTACTTAAGGCCATAAAACGGCAAATACATAGCAAAGGTAATAAAGGTAACCAGTTAAGTCAGTAAGAAATGTATTTTATAAATTTCTAGAGCAAAGAAGTAAACAAATGTCAAGAAAAAAAAAAAAAATATCAAGTAAAAAAAGTATGAGGACTTGGGTGAGGGGGCGGGAGGGATTTTTCGAAAAGCTCAATAAAATTCGCAACCCTAAAATTTATTTTCAAAAATTTCATGACCCTACAAATTTCTTCAAAACATTTCATGACCCTACAATTTTTTCATTTTGGCCCTTGCCATTTATAACAGCTGGATAAATTCCATCTCGCAAATACACTTCGACATCTTTCAAATCAACGTGTTTGGTCGACATCATGACTTCACCAACTGAAGATATTGGGAGTACAAATTTCCCAGAGGGGGTATATTTTTCCTAGGAAAAAAGTACTCCGGGAGTACCTTTTCCGGGGAGTACTTATTTTCTGTTATAATATTTTGGATTTTAAACGAACCTCACCACAAGTATCATAAAATTTAAATATCCGAAACCCTTCAGGGGAACGCTTTAGCTTCAGCTTTAGCAACTTCAAATTGAAAATATTTAAATTTTTAAACTTTTGAAATGAAAGCCTATTTCCTAGGCTAACAAGTAGCCATTGTACTTGAATATTTCCGCATAAACAAAAAAGATGACCCGGGTCAATTTCAGCGAATATTAGAGGGAGCGCTTATTAATGGGGGCGCTTATTTAAAATTGCCTAATTAGCAAAAGTATTAGAGGTAAAAAAAGTTGTTATATACCTTTTTATAGGTAATTTTATACTAAAATAAGTGAATCTTGAAATAAATATCACCGCGGGCGCTTACTAAAATTTTCCTATTTAAGTAGGGCGCTTATTAGATGGGGCACTTATTAGAGAGGGGGAGCTTATTAGAGGTTTTACCGTACAGTGTAATTAAAATTTTATCAGCGTTTTACCAAACTCATTTTATTGCATTATTATAACAAAGAGTGCGATATCGTTATTATAATAAAGTGTGTTTCCCCCATAAAGGAGCTATTTTACTTAAAAATCACCTATAATTTCATAGGGATTGCATAAGTGGTTAATTTTCCTAAATAAAAGTCCATCCTACATTCCAAATTATTCATTTTATTTTAGAAAAGAGCAAGACAGAGAATCAATTATACTCAGACAGATTAACGATTTATATTCTGGACAACATGATAGGATTATCTCCGCTCTGGTCGAATATGATGTGTGGAAACATTGGTAAGCATGGAAAAACAGAAGCGTACAAGATCTGGGAACAAAAGTATTCATTACTTCCTTGTATCACTGATTTTACAAAAACACAGGGTCTCATTGAAAAGCATAATGATTCACTGAAAAACATTTATATTAAAAAGAAAAATTCGCGTTTAGACATTGTCATCCCCGAACTTTACTCTGCTCACGTATCCCTAAAGCGTCAATTTGAAATCGAAACATCTCGTCAGCGACCTCAATCAAAAGAATCGTCAGAGGAAATACCAGATAAACCTTTTAAATTATCGCAAGAAAAGTTTAAAGGAAAAAATCCTAAACGAAAAGGCTATTATCAAACTTGCAGCGATATTAAATCTTATCATAATAAAATGCCTGAAGAATGGAAAAATATCACTATCATGCACTGGGGAGGGAATGTTGTTAAAGATAAAGGAAAATAACTTTTTTTGCGAAATACTTGCACTGTTGATAATTTTTTATGGGTTGTATATTGTTGGTATCTTGTACATCCAGAATCTTTATCGGAAATCAAAGGTTCTAAATTAAAGAGTATATCTGACTTTGAGAGCGTCGTCAGTTTACTTCTAAGTGGTAATTTCGATGATGCAAAGGTACTTTGGTTGAGTTATAATGACGAATCATCATATGCCGGCTACTCCAGAAGTGGAAAAATACTTGATTTCTTTGGAACTGATACGGGGTTATCGTATTTTCCAGTTCGTAACTTTGCAGATAGGCATTATTTACCCGTTTGCACATCAAATTACTGCCCGGGTAATAAAAAGAATACTCTCTATAACTGCGATATAAATTACATCCCAGAAAGCTTCAACCTGATCGAAGAGTCTATTAGTATCTGGGAGTCCGGCTATCAGCGGAAGTGTCCAGCTCAGTTTAGCAGCCGTCCAACAGATCATTCTTGTTTCCGAACCAACAATAACTTCGGAACAAAAGCCAATCCTATTACTAAATTTGAATGTGTTGGCAATGAGATACAAAAAGAAATTCAGTTTCGTAATGATCCACCGCTGTTAGTTTTCCACGTCTTAAAAGAACTTTCTGATAAAGTTGATAATTTAAACGTAATACCAAGACAAATCTCAGTGCACAATCAAGAATTTCTTCTAGGTGGGTGTACAGTATATGTAGCACAGCGAACGCATTATGTCGGTTATGTATTCCATTCAAAACTAGAAAAATATTTTTACTATGATGCTCTGCAACAGAAATTCTTAGAATTTGATAATCAACACTTGGGAAATGGAATGTTGTCGTTGCTGATATATTTTAGAATAAATACTAATTTGAAGGATTCGATACCTGCTGAGATTCAAACTTCGACGCCAAAAATAAATGTAGAAAATTCAGGAATCAGCCCTATGAAGTTGCGAAGAAGAAGTAGAATTCGAAAACGTTTTTCGGATTACATTTTGAAGACACCACCAACATCATGTGATGAAAAAGCAGATTTGGAAACCGCAATAATTATTTCAAAAACAACTTATGAAAGAAAGGATCGGGAAATCACTAAAGATAGTATGAAAGAGGTAAAACAAATAATTGATGAAGCAGAAGACAGAGAAGAAGTTAAAGAAGAATCTGAGATTAAGTTTGACGATATATCTGAAATATCATGCGACGAGGAAATCGACATGGTTAAAGCAGGTTATATTTCAGAACAACCCATCAGAAATGAAGATTCTCAGTCTGTGATTAATGACAAACAACCGAACAAGGAAAAAGCAGAACGTTTGCACAAATGCATATCCGCCATAACTACTAACTCAACCTGTAACGAAGTAAAGAATGTAGCTACCAATTCTGTGAAGGAAGAAGGTACACCATATTCTGCTGGAAATGATTTAAGTAGTCGTTGTGATAAATTTTCAAACATTTCAAATGAATCAGAAAGTGACGATGAGTACAGTAAAGAGTTGCGACATGCATCAAGTTGCAAAATAAAAACCAAAGAGCTGATTGAATATCGAACTCATGATCGAAACAAAGTTACTGTCAACAGCAAAGCTTACCTTGCAAAATTAAAGAAGTATATAAAATCAAACTGCGTGATACCAAATACTGAACCTGTAACATTGGCAATAGACAAAGAACTCGGTACAGCTGTTCTATGGGAAGGAAATCATCGATTAACGTGTGTTCAAAATTTGAATGAAAGTGATTATCCTGAGTTTATACGCGTCAAATTCATATTTACCAATTTAACGGATGTGTTGAATTACAAAGGGTTAGCTATGCCATTAAAAAAGACGCCTGCTACATGGAAAACATCTTTATGTGGTTGTTATCTAGGCTTCAAAACAAGTTATAATACGAATTGATAATAAACTTCTATTAATTTCTATTTCAGTTTATACGTTATAACGATTTGTATAATAGTACCATCATTATATATGTGTTGTTTAATAGGCAAGTATAATAGCTTTTTGATTCGCCTAATAAGCAGGGCATCATTAACAAAGGAAAGGGTGAAAAGTGTGTGATATTGGATAATATAAGTAGTAATCAGTAAGATTTAATCCTTAAATTTTGAGCCAATTTGACATTATAAAACTGTGTATATTATTGGTTTTTACCATATTTTGAACAATATTTGGAATATCTCCAGTCTTAAAATTTACCAATTCTTATTAAAATTAATGAACGGAGATTAAAGAGAAAGTTTAAAATTGTGTATATTAATTAGTTTTTAGCAGGTTTCGAAAAGTTTTTGAATTATAATTATAATTTATTTAATGTTTTTATCACAATGGTTAAAATTTAACATAACCACCCCTGAAGAATATCAGCAATTGTAGGGACTAGTTGGAAACCATGGGGTACCCCCATATGGTGTAGCTTATTAATATTACTCACTGTGTCAAATAACTTAAAACTTATAAATAAATGAAATTTATTTGTATAATTTTCTTGTATTGTGCATATGGTACAAATATATTGATATTTAGAAATTACAAATATTTTGTTTTTATCAATAACTTATTTAAAAAATCGGTCTTTCTTTTCTAACTAAAGGCAAGCGTGGTCGAAAAATATACCGAGCAGTTTATGTAACATTTGATATTGTCTTGTTTCCTCTGTAAACTTATTAAAATCACGAATAAATGTCTTAAAACGTTGTTTATGTTAATTTCCAGTTGAAATAGTCTTACAAAAAGTTAATTAGTTAACTTTTTATAGTACACCATAAGGTACACCAAATATGGGCTACCCCATGTTTTCCAACTAGCCAATTGTGGGTATCGTTTAGGCAAAAGGGATTGCATTTCTCAAAACTTTTTGAGTCATTGTGTTTGTTAAAAGCACATCTTCAAGACTTTATATCTGAAGCCAATAACACAAAAAATAAAAATAATAATAAATATAATACAAAAATAAATAAAAAATATAATAGTAAACTACATAGTTTTGTTCCTTTTGATTTTGGGTTTTCTTTTTATTTCCTTTTTATAGTTTCCCGGTTAAGCTTAGTTTCTCTGTTAGGCTTAATTAATATTTCATTTATTTCTTTTAGGTTTTTTATTTTATTTCTAGTTGTACATTTATTTCTAATTTATTTTTTATTTCACGCATTTCATTATTTAACAAAAGTACTAGTAAATAGTGTAACTGTTCTGCAAACTAACCAAATTTACTTCTTAAAAGTATTCAATATGTCGAAATTCTCTAGGAATTTGCAAATTATTTGGAATTTTAAATATGACAATGTTTATTTTTTACCAACTGCTTAACATTATCTGGTGACATTGAAACCACCCCAGGGCCTTTACAAAATAACATAGTAGAAGAATATCAAGAATTATGTCTACCCTTTAGGCAAACAGGTCTCTACTTTGTTCACCTAAATATAAATAGTTTACTGTCCAAGATAGACAATTTAAGGAACACCAAACCAGCTATCATTGGTATCACTGAGAGTAGGATTGACTCTTCTATTGGGATCATGGAAATTGAGATCGATAATTATCGGATTTTACGGAAATATAGGAACAGAATTGGTGGCGGGGTAATATTATATGATAGAGACGATTTAATTTGTAAATATTTTACTTATTAAAACCAAACCGCTTACAGTAGGGGTGGTATTAGAGATTGATTACTACATTCAGCGTCAAAATTTACTACATTTAGCGTTTTTACTACATTTAGCGTTGTTACTACATTTAGTGTCGTTACTACACATAGCAGTGTTACAGGGCTTAGGCTGGGTTTATATACAAACATACATACGGCAAAACCTCTAATAAGCGCCCCCTCTCTATTAAGCGTCCTCTCTAATAAGCGGCCCCTTAAATCGGAAAAAAATTAATAAGCGCCCCCTCTAATAAGCGCGCAATCTAATAAGCGCCCCCTCTTTGACAGGGTAAATTTAAGAAATATATTTTAATTTATATCAATTCGAGAAAAATAGCTTAACACAAAAACTATTTATAATATTTCTTTCTTATGTAAGCATTATCCCTTGTTACGGTGATTTTTTATTCCAGAAATCACTTATTTTAGTAGAAAATTGCCAACAAAAAGGTATATAACAACTTTTTACCTCTAATACTTTTGCTAATTAAGCAATTTTAAAATAAGCACCTCTTCTTATAAGCGCCTTTCCTTAAATCTGAAAAATTTAATAAGCGGCCGGGGCGCTTGTAAGAGGGGGCGCTTATTAGAGGTTTTATCGTTTAATTATTATGTTAAAATCTATATTAGAATTCTATTTTATGATAATATTCTTATTATAACTATTATATCTAACATTATAAATTTTACATCTATTATATGACTAACCGTTGTAATTTTTACCTTGATTTAATATGTTCATTTTGTAATGACTTAAATAACTGCCAAATTTAGAGTTTTTTGTGACGATTATCTAAACACTTATAATTAGTCAAATTGATAAAACCATAATTTGATCTCACGATTTCAGTTCTATTTAGTTATAAAATGGTATATCATATTACATATCGCTCTAATTCCTGTATTCAAATTACAGTATTATATCTGAAGCCATTGGCCAGAATTTCCCTTCTTTCTAGAACATTATATTGTGTAAAAAATAAAACAGTAATTATATATAATGATATATAATTGTACATCCTGTGCCCATGTTCAGGAGTTGCCATAAACCCACTATGGTGATAACCGGGAGGGCACATTAAATACTTTTGTACATTTGAGATATATATATATATATATTTTTTCAAATAAAATTATAAAATTGATATAAAGCATAAATCTGTAAATATTAAAATCAGCACTTTTTAAAAAAATATATTTTTTCGGATCCTAAATTAGACTCAGGCCCCAGGATTTTTTACAAGTGGTAATATGTCCTAAAAGACGCCATACATTTTCCTCCTAACTTCGTGGAAGATTTAAAAGAAATTAAAGAAGCAGATTTGCATAATATTACTAAAATGTTGATTTTAGGCCTAAAAAAGATTTTCGGGTTGTAACACGGGCACATGCTCTTGAAATAGGAAAAAAGTTTTTCATGTAGGTGAGCATATATTCATCATGCTTCAAAATATGTGATCTATGGAACTTTAACATGAGGAAAAATTTTAAAAAATGTCAATAAATTATTTTCAGGAAAATTACAAAAATGTGTAACTTTACCATCATGCAAAATTTAAAAAAAAATCAATGAATTTTTTTGACAAAATTACAAAAACCTGTCGTTTGTGAAAAAAATAGCATTGCTTGGGTCGGTTGCTAGAAAAACAGAAATTCAAAAAAGATATTTGTCCAGAATACATGGGCGATATATACAAATCCATGTCTGGCACACATACTCGTCAAAATTTCTCAAAACTTGAGCTGCCCAACAGTATCTTTGATACATAGGCCCAAAACATTGGAACGACCTGCCCCATGAACTTAAGTTTTCAACTTCAACTAATGCTTTTAAACATAAGCTAAAATACAGTTTTTTTTGCTAACGTTTCACAACAAGAGGAAAATATTCACTTCTACTAATATTGCATTTTTCACTAAGATCCGTTCCATTTAATTTTGTGTTTCTTATTTCAATGTTTTTAATATATTTTTGTTTTTAACCTTTCTTTTAAGCCTAATACAGGGAAAATTTTAGAATTAAGACAATCGAGCCGAGCTATTTAATATCCATAAAATAAGATTATTTAACTATAAAATTACAACATAATGTTTCATGCTAATGCAATTCTGCAAGTAATTAGTTGATGCATATTTTTTAAATATGCATACTGGTTCTTTTGAAAATACATTCTTATATGGGTTTGTCTTCAATTAATTAATCAATTGATTTTAAATAACTAATTAATTTGGAAATGAATAAATTTAGATTGCGAAATAATTAAGTAAATATTTAATTATGATTTAGAAGGAATTTAAAATTTCTCACTAATTAAGGTGTTGTGTAATAAAATTATTACAATAAAAATAGTTAAATAATTCTAGTAAAATTCTTATATAAAATTACTTTGGATCAATCTTTTAAATCAAAGTTAGCTAAAACGAATTCGTTCATATGCCGGCACTTCGAAATTAGATCTGATTTTTTATTCAGTAATTCATCTGTTTTTTTGTATAAAATCATTTCAAGTTTTCTTAGAAGCATAGTGGACATTTTTAGAATTATTGTTATATGATGGTACTGTTTTTAGAATAGACCATGTTAACGTTAGAGTTATTTTTAAATTCTCCATCATTTCCCAAACATAAGCAGAAAGGGTAGGTTTTTAATATTTTTTATTTTTTAAAGACGATTTATGGTTAGCATGTCTTTTTTTAAATTGCCCTTCTGTTAGTCCGATGTACACTTTGTCTGGTTTATTAGGGATACACGCAATGCATTTGTAAATTACATTTGTCGCTCTACAATTTCCGTCCAATTGACAATCTTATTTTTTTCTGCAGTTACAGCCCAATTTTGCAGTTTCAATTTTTGGAGTCAGCTTTTTGTTGTGACTTTTTATAATTCTGCC
>JAUOBW010249100.1:0-11463 GCA_032360285.1 Lepidozona retiporosa | reverse complement strand
CACGATTGTAAACATGGTCTCATGGGGAGTCGACTCTTAAAAAAGTCCCCCTTTTGGACCTCCCCCCATTGATAAATTTTCAAAAAATGCCCCCCCCCCAATTTGGACTTCCACACCCAAGAAACCTAATTTCTTAAAATTCCCCTATGGAATGCTCTTTTTTCTCAAAGTGTAAATTGCACGTCAATTATGGGTCAAAAGTTTGCCCCCATATAGGTCCCTTCTTACAAAAAAAATCTCAACCCCCCACATAATAAAATTTTCAAAATTCAAAGTCCCCCCCCCCATTTGTTAGGGGGGAGCACACCATGGTAAATATTTATAAACATGTTCAACAATTATTGAGCAGGTATGTCTAAAATTTAAAGAGGGAGTGATAACTAATCATTATTTCAGCATTCTATCTTTGCATGATACATAAAATAAATATATACAAACTTGTTGTTTTTAAATAGTTGATAATTTTAATATATTACTAAAATAAAATATCTTACTCTTTAGTAAGAGTCATATAGTAAAGACATCAATTTTGACACAAAATCTGTCTGAAATGCAAAACAAACTCTGAAAAAGTCACACAAAACAAAATATAAAAAATCTGTGTAAAATGCAAAACAAACCCTGGAAAAGTCACACAGAACAAAATATAAAAAATCTGTGTGGAATGCAAAACAAATCCTGAAAAGTCACACAGAGCAAAATATAAAAATCTGTCTGAAATGCAAAACAAACCCTGGAAAAGTGACACAGAGCAAAATACACAAAATCTGTGTGAAATGCAAAACAAACCCTGGAAAAGTCACACAGAGCAAAATACACAAAATCTGTGTGAAATGCAAAACAAACTCTGAAAAGGTCACACAGAGCAAAATACACAAAGTTGTGTGAAATGCAAAAAACCCTTGAAATGATCAACTGCCAGAAGAACAATTATGGAGAAACTAACTTATGTCTCATGCAATAAGAACAAAACTAGAAATGTCAAACTAAGCGCAGCACGAGAATTTAACAAACACGTGAAAACCTCAACACCTAGGGCAAAATATGAGTAACAAATAGTATAAAAAGAGCAGGCTAAAACATATCAATAACATGTATCCATTGTTCAAAAAGAATATCTTAGATTCTTAGATGGTATTTCAAGCTCTATATTAATAAAATGAGCCAATAATATAATAGGGTCATTTTTGTAGTGTAGACTCGCTTTAAGCTTATCTAGCATACATGTATACTGTACTGTAGTCTCAATAAAAAACCCTTAAAATATCAATATAATGAAACTTTTAACTAAAAATACACCTTGTTTCATTAATGCAATAATTCATATAAAAATTCTTACATGAATCTAGATGCCTTCCATGTTGCAGCAACTCTTCCAGATTTCGTAGTTGTGAAAATTTCTGAGATTTCACTTTCATCATCATGGAGCATTTCATCTTCGCTTAAATTCTCTACAAATACGTCGTCTACATCTTCCTCGTAAACTTCACCGGCAATATCCAAAACTCTATCGTTTTCATCATTCGCTTCCACAAATACTTCATCTTCATCTTCACTTTCTACAGCAACAACATCAACTTGCCCAGTCACATCTGTGTTTGTTTGTAAAACTTCGCCCATCTTTTCAAAGCTAATCGAATGCTGGATTATAACGATTTTATCTTTTTTCTTCAGGCTCATATGCCTTTGTAAATTCTTTTCCTCTAAATACTTATTGAGTGTAACTACTTTTAATTTCTTTAAGGTGTTGTTGTCGTAATGACTAATCCAATCAACATCCTTGTAAGTGAGATCGATGTCATCATTCAAACGTTTTTCTTTTTTCTTTTTCTTTTTAAGCAGCTGTATTTCTAGATGTTCGAGGCGGGATTTAATGTGTGTTTCAGATACAACAAAGTTTTTACTGAAATCTGATATTGCGGTTTCATCACCAAGCTTTATTCCGCCTGAATTGAACAGCGAAGTCAGATTAGTACGCGGATTGTAGTCATCAATTGTTCTTGTATTCCCATCTGGTTACAATAATGGTGTTTCCTCTAAAGGCAGATAATGTAGTCTAGGAAGTTTCGACTTGTCAGGAAATGGAGCAGGGACTCGAGTAAATCCAGGAGCTTTTAAAGGGTTTTCAGTGCAAAATTCACAGACGGTCATTGCACCACCATCGATATCTTGACATGCCAGCTTCTTAAATTCTATATACTTTAAGGCAATGTTACAGTGCTGCTTTGTAAATGAAGAGATCTTATTGTAGTAACTTGAGCCGGCAGATGTCTTCCCTTTCTCAATATATGCAGTTAAAAATTCGTGATCACAGAAAAATAGATCGTCTTCACTTTTTGAAGAATAACCCGTCAAATAGCCACCAGGACCTGAAGCTCCATTAACACGTGATGCAACTTCCTCACATACCTTACAATGAAGAGAGAATTATTGTTTTATTATGGTTAGTATGGGCATTTACACCATTGTACTCGTAAATTTCTATTAGTTCATTTTTGGCATAATACTTCACAAACCCTTTGGACGACTTTTGAAACTACTTTTCTTCAAAATAACCTTTTTACTGTATACCCCATACTTAATAAGGCCCGAGGCCACTAAGTTGTATGGGGTTATTCAGGGAAATGATATTAGGCAACCCTGTGGCATAAAGCTCGCACCCTCTCCCCCACCTTTCTCCCGAAACATGAAATTGTAATGAACAAGCTTTAGAACTATACGGACATGTGTCGATAATGGTAAGTTCGATAGACATTTGATACATGTGTGTCTTTTATGTATGCAAGTCCGATAGTTCTCCGATACCGCTATCTAAAATTCATCGGACACGTATCGACATACGATACTTGTACGATGTCTAAATTTTGAAATGTCGATGATCTATAAATGATTGATGCATCTCAGATATATAAATTAGGTGTGTTTTTTAATGTATCGGACATCGATAGTGTATTGATACATGATAGATATATAATAATTTCAAGGTATCGCACATTGACGCATACTTTCTCAACATACATCGAATCGCGACAGCGTTCGATACAAGATCGATACAATTTATATCTTTTATCGACTTCGATACATCAACGATATCAATGTCATTATTGATAACAAAAGGTATCGATCCTGCATCGAACGCCGACGTGATTCTATATATGTTGATAAAGTTTGTGTCGATGTCTTATGCACTGAAAAATATCAGAAATTTATCCATCTCTGATGTATCAATACCTTATCGATGTCTGATACATTTAATAATATTGAATATTTATCTATCTGTGATGTATTGATAGTTTATCAGTGATCGACGCATTGAAAATAATGTATCATACAAGTATCGTATACCGATAGGTTACATACACAAGTGTTTGGCTATATTGGAGAACTATCGGACTTGAATACATGAAAGACACAAATATATCGTAAGTATGTCGATGGTCTATCGAACTTAACGTTAACGACACATATCCGTATAGTAGTGGAGAGAATAAATGAGTATTGCAAGTGTGTGTAACCTGTGAGAAATGAAAATGTGATCGATGATAAAGTACCTTAGGAGAAATTCACTATTTTAAATACTTATGATCACTTGTAATGATTAGTTACTCTCAATGTAAAAACTATTGTTGCTTTTATATGATCAACGTAACAGATAATTACTTTATGATCAACGTAACAGATAATTGCTTTATGATCAACGCAAAAAAAATATTACTTTATGATCAACGTAACAAATAATTACTTTATGATCAACGTAAAAACTATTACTTCATGAACAACGTAACAAATAATTACTTTATGATCAACGTAAAAAATACAGTATTACTTTATGATCAACGTAACAAATAATTACTTTATGATCAACGTAAAAATACAGTATTACTTTATGATCAACGTAACAAATAATTACTTTATGATCAACGTAACAGATAATTACTTTATGATCAACGTAACAAATAATTACTTTATGATCAACGTAAAAACTATTACTTTATGAGCAACGTAACAAATAATTACTTTATGATCAACGTAACAGATAATTACTTTATGATCAACGTAACATTAAATTACTTTATCAACAAATATACTTTTATGATCAAAGTAACGATAATCTGTGCACAACATGATGAAATGAATAAAACAAAATAGAAACCTTATTTGCATTATGGCGCATTCTCTTCAGTTCCAGTTGTTGGAAAGCTTCCAAGGGCAACTGGGCCAGTTGTTCGCCTGTAAAATCTTTTAACAATTTCTTGTATTCCCATTCGAGAGATCCACCATCACATATCGCATCGCCAACATAACTTTGAACTCTTTCAACTTCATTTTTGCTGCTGTCGTTATTTGCTAAGTGGTGACGAATAGCATAGTCCATATTCAATATTCGAAACTTCTGTGCCGCCCGATACTTCACACTGTGATTGGTAATACCAACACCAGGACCAGCATCTGTCCATTCTAGAAAAATAGACTTCATATTTGGTAGAACTGAATGAACAATATTAACAACTTCATTCAACTTTGGTATTAATAATAATTCCTTTTCCCAAACGAAGCGGCCTACTTTCGTACTCAGTAAACTTTTGATGGAGATAAGTTGTTGGTGAATCTCATAAAGTATAACTATGATCTGAGCTCCAAAAGCTTGATCACTCTCAGACATTTCTTCGGAATTAATGTTGAATATATCTAAAGCAGACCATATGGTTTTCAATATTGTTGATAAACGTGTGTGATAATACAACGCATGCGTACAATCTGGTTTTCCACTAACGCGCTCTCAACATCACCAACTTCTGATGAATCAATAAAGTACAAGAAAGCGTCAGAAAGCATTATAAGAATTTTTTTTAGGTATTTAGACATTTCAACATCTATATCGATTTCAAATTTGTGAGGATGCTCATAACGCAACTGCATAAATTCGCTACTCCATACTGAAGCGGAACTGCCAACGAAATACTTTGGTCGTACGAAAACAAAAGATGCATCATCAACTATCACTGTACGTTTAACACCATCCACAACTACAATATCTTTGCCCATAACACGATATGTTGCTGGAGTTACACAGACCATTGAAACAGGGAAATCATATTTAGGTAGCTTTCTAGCGGTATTTATATCTGCGGATTGATAAGTTTTTACATTGCGTGCACCAGTCATACCAGTACCAGTACCAGGGCAAAGATAAGCTTTGTCGTCCATCGAGATTTCAAATATGTACTTTGACAATTCAGGGTTACCATAAAAGTGATGTACGATTAATTTCTTATGCGCCCTCTGGTAATGCGTCAAATCATTATCTGTGTCACCAGACTTTGGAGCTTTTTTGGTGCAAAATAAACCCAAACCAATATGACTCTTTGCTTGGATCGATCGATTTCGATGTGGCTTTGACCTGTTGAAGATTGTTGTAGCAGATTTAATTATAGGAAGGTTTCGAATTTTATGGTAGTAATTAATTAACTTCACAAAGTCCTTTGTTTTTACGCGATGTGACGAATACATAACCTCATCGCCGCGTCTACCATGAGCAGTTGTTTTTTCCTCAATGAAGTTCAGCAATTGTCTTTCATCTTCCTCGTCGATAATTCTTTTTCTACCTGTCGATTTTTTTCTCATGCCAATTCTCTCTTTATGTATTAGTTGTTTTGATGATCGTAAAACCATTGTGTCAAATCTGTTCTTGTACTTTTTTAAAGTTTCCCGAGACGCTATCAGAGTTTCAGTATCTTCTTTTCTTTTTTTCGTATCATCTATGCGTTCTGCTAGCTCATCCAGTTGTTCTTTTGTCCAGTCTTGTTGTTTTCTTTGATGCAATCTCTCATTGACTGTAATAGACACAGAAAGATCATTAATTTTTTTCTCCAAATTTGACAAAACTAAATTAGTTGCTTCTGTTTTAGTATCTTGTCTTGATGAAGCAGATTTTAAAACATCATTACATCTTTGGTCTATATTTTTTGGTTCAATACCAAGTTTCTGAATTTCTTGTTTTGATCTCGAAGACATTAGAACTGCTTTTAATACATTGCGGTCCCACTCAGAATCCATAGAACTAAGAAGAAGTTTAACATTTTCCCGATCAATATCGAAACGTTCATTATAATTTTCTTTTTTTGTTTCACAAGAAAAGATTTCTTCAAATAGTTTTTCAAAGTCAGTGTCATCAGATTTTAGAATAATAAATTCACTATTTACAATATATACACATATTCCATAAATTGGGTGACACAGAAAGTCTTTCATTTGTTTCTTTGCCTCCTTTTGAACAAGAGTATGTTTGGAAGCATCAGTACAATATCCATAGAATATTTCTAACGCGGTTGTGAAGGACAAGAAACTTTGAATAGCGAGTTTTCCACCTGATGGAGTTTCAGCTTGCAGAATTTCCAGAATGGCATGAGCTCCATTTAAATGTGAAAGAATATCGGCGCGTTTTATCTGAGCCATATGGTTTCGGAGAACTTGCAAATTTTCTTTCAGAGAACATTTTTGTTGTGATGTTAATATCTGCAAATTAGACGAATAATTGCTAGCACTACGGATTGAAGACCGGACACTATTTTTTGAAGACATGTTAACTATCCTAAGATCAATCAAAATATATTAGATTTATACACAATATAAAGAGTAGTGGTTTTAATTTAAACATTTGTAGCATATTTATCTTACCAAATTTCAAAAGTGAGGTGTGTCCACTTATATTCAATGGCAGCATTTTATTTGAGGGGCGACACTTTATCGAGGATACATGGTATTGATAATGGTTCCTTGCAATAGTTACCTGCGAGCATAATATATTTTTTACACTACACACTGAAACTTAATTTTTAAGCAATTTGAAAAAATGATAGTGGTGACCTCTGTATGTAAATAAAAATTAATAAATCAAAAAAGTATGAAAAATAAGAAGTTTTAATAATGATAAATAATAAAATTATTTTTTAAAAAAACTGTCAAGAGAACGCTGTTGCTGTTGTTTTTTAGAATTATCACTTTTTCTTGCCTTTTGTTGGATATTTTTAATTCGAGTTTCTTCTGCATCATTCTTTAACTTCGTTAAAATAACTTTGACATCTTCATATGCTTGATCCTCAAAAATCCCCAAATTAAATAACTCCTCAAGCGGCTCTAAATGGGTCCTTGGTTTTAGAACAACATTTGTTAGGACATTTCGAATTTTGAGCTCTTTGATGTCAGATGTTGTTACTTTGGCGTCTAAATCTTCTAACTTTTTCAATACATTTTGTTCTTTACAAATTTTTTTTATTATTTCAACTCCCTTTACAAGGTGTCGTGTATTTAAACGCTTTCTGCTCAGAAATTCATTATCAAGTTTCCGTTTTTTCTTGATCTTTTCTGAGGCCTCGTCAATCGTAATAGATGAATATCGTTTATGCAAAATTTTCAAATGTCCTTTAAGTTCTACAATCATTGTCTTAAATTCTTCTATTTGTATTCTAACTTTTTCTAGAAGCAAGTTATAAAATTCGACTTCATTTATTTTCCAATGTTTTTTTAATGTTACATTTTCATCATACATACATTTACGGTGCTTATTAATATCATTTTGCAATGATTCACATTTTATAATATTATTTTCAATAAAAGTAGCAGAACCTTCGATTTTGTATACATCTGCAGAACATGGTGTTTATTTTGAATGCAAATACTTGTGACAGCTTTGCAGCATACCATCAAGCGTCTCACCGTTTTTAATTTTTTTTATTTTTTCTTCGAATTCATCGAGTCGGGACTTTAGCGCCCACCGGTGTATCCTTTGCCCACATACATACGATCGAAATTGGGTGATAGGGATGACATCAAAGGTGACATTATAAATTTCACGTAAAACTGTGTTAAAGTACATCATTTGGGGGGTCAGAGGATTAGGTATTAGAAGATCGATAATTTTTTTATCTAATTGTTGCGTTTCAGGAGTAGCGGCTTCAATAGGGGGAGGTGGAGAGACAGTTGTTGTATAGTGTGACAACTCATTTACATTGACCTTGAGGGCATTCAGGGCATTTTTAATCTTGACTTGGTGGCCCTTTTTCGAGATGCTCATTGCAATAAAACTGTCTTCTAAATCTTTTGCTGACAAGGACTTATAAAAAGCCAAATCATCATAGCCTTCCTCAACAAACTTTTCAAACAGCTCTCCGAAATTAATAGACTTTAAGAAATCTTCCATTTTGTTATAATCAAAGCTTTAAATAAAAATCAGATAATTCAGTTTCACTACACTCAGTAATGGCAAGGACTCCAATCGGGTGACAGTATCCCAATCGGCAGAAATCCCCCGATCGGGATACAGAAAGACCCCAATCGAGAGACGTCAAATCAAACTTTATATCTGACGTCAAATCAAATTTTGTGTATTCTGTTATAGAATTTCTGATAAGAGATATAAGGCCTTAGAAGAGGGCGGGTAGTTTTGTATTATTTTAGAGATGCCTTATACATATCGAGAAAGAGGAATTTAGTGGATTTTCCACGGGCATACATGCTAGTAATAATATGTAGCCACAACACACACAACCCATCACAAACAAAAAATGGGCAATTGCATTAATTATCCGTAACCGCCGGTGGAAATTAAGACAGTGGATATCCGACTAGGATTAGCAAAATATTTTAACTTGGATATCCGACTCAGAATTAAGATTGGCTCAGGATATCCGACTATATTTATTTCTCCAAAACTTGTGCCTTCCAGGCAGGAGTAAAAACATATATTTTATGCAATGGCCGAATCTAAAAGTATAAAAACACCTTTTCGGCTAAATCCAATCTATGAAAGTATATCTAATCTATGAAAATATATTTTTCCGTAAAGCAGTTGTCCCTTGTAAGTCCGCTACAACAAAATGGGAAATGGTAGCAATAAATCAAAACAAATGCTATAAATCACTATAAAATGAAGGAAAATAAGTTTAATTGCAAAACTATTGAATTCTAGATTTTAAAAAATGGACTTCCATTATTCTAATATATTTCATGACCCCGTTAAATTGTATACCAAAATTTCATGACCCCGTTAAAAGCTTCACTTTTATTTCATGACCCGCTGAATCCCCTCCGCCCCGGGGTGTGGCATACTTTATGTGCGCTCCCTAACCGCATAATTTGAGTGGACCAAAATTTTTCTCCGGCTAGTCAAGCTTGATTTTTATCGAATTGTTGGCTGTGAAATCGGGGTACTTGTTTTTGTTTTTGTTTTTTTTACAGTCTATTAGTTCCAGGTATATTTTATCTTTCCAATCTGGTTATAGCGTATATATTTTTCTTGTCAAATTTTTAATCTGAAGTTGGGTCTCATGTACAATATTTACTTTTAGTTTTCACTTGGTGGTTTCTGATGCTGGGCTAGTACATAATTTATAGTCTGAATTTATAGGCCTAATTTTGTACCTTTTTTTTTTTTTTTTTTTTTTTATAATTTTTGACATGTTCCGGGTTGTTTGTATAGCTGGGGGTGGGGGTTATTGGTTCCTTTTAGGGTTTCTGGGGTGGGTGTTTTTAGGTTGGGTGGGTTTTGTGTTTGTGTGTGTCGTATGAAAGGACAACAATGGAAATATTGTTGAAGACAATTCTTGTGCTTATCCTTGCCATCAAAAGCTTTTTTCAGTTTATTAATTTTTATTTTCTAACGTTTGATGTAAATTATTTGGCGGAATAAATACTTACTTACTTCAATAGGCGTCTGATTATAGTATATATTTTGATACGACGGCTAAGTTTTTTAATATTTTGTTGAAACTTTTATATTAACTGGGAAGATTATAATTAAAAGCTTGTATTATTTTTAACTTTAAAAATACAATGATAAACAATTAACATGATATTTCTTCTTTACCTAAACTGTTTATGCTCAGAGTCAAACCTATGAGACATAAAGGAAATTAATTAATATTTCGATCGTGTGGTGAAATCCAATATTTAAAAAGGCGTTGAATTATAAGTAATCATATGTTAGTTCATAGTTTATTCAACAGAATCAAGAAATAAACATCCCTGATAAAACGGTATAAACATAAAAGAAGTATATTATTATTCATCATAATCTCATACTGCTGCATGGTTTATTCAACATAGTCATGGAGTATACGTTGCTGATGAAACCATATAAACAAAAAAGGGTATAAGTATGGTGTAAACTTGGCTGATAAAACGTATTAATCAATAAATAATTTATGATGATTAAACGGAATAATCAAGACATACCTTGGGGTACAAAATTTCGCGAATATCGACGATTTCGCGAAATTAAATACCCGCGAAAAAAGTTTTAATAGACCATTCGCGAAATTAAATACCCGCGAAAAAAGTTTTGAAAGACCATTCGCTAAAAATATTTTTATTTTTTCATGTCTTTTTGGAGTATATAAAACTATAAAAAACCATTTGTGTGTTTGTTTTCTGATTTTAGTGAACGCATAATGTCAAAAAGCTTGGTTGAATTAATTTAAATTGGAGAATAAATACCAGAAAAAGTTCCTAATAATAAGCATTCGCGAAAATAAATACCCGCGAAAAAATCCAAAACTGTTCATTCGCGAAAATAAAAACTAAAGTGCTCATTCGCGAAAATAAATACCCGCGAAATACGATTTTTTTTTACTCGCGAAAATTAGTACCCCTAAGGTATATCTTGGGAATACCTTCTAGGTACCAATATAAAAACTGGTGGCCTCTAAAATTAGCGTCTGATGGCTAATAGGAAGGACAGGGCAGATATATCAAAAGCAACCTATAGATATAGACCTGGAGTGCGAGAATCAGAAAACAAAAAGTATATAATTTAATGAGCTTTTGGTGTGAAGGTCTTTTACAGCCAAATAATGCACCTTTTATTTAGCCTTCTTCCGATTAATGCAAGTATTGTGAAATGAAACCGATTGGCACTACCCTATGCCCCATAAATTGAATTTACTTTCGAGACACAAACATATTTTAATTTAAGCCCATTTTTAAGAGATATTTTCTCAAATCAAGGAAATATTATCCTTCTTTTAGGAACTATAATAAAAATCACACATCCGTGTGGTGTATAAAGATATTTTTCGGTTATAACCCCCTCCCCCAATAACTGGGGAAGATATTCCTATTATGCTAGAATATTTACATATATAACGTGGCTTATATTCTTGGAGCTTATATTCTTGGAGCTTATATTAGGTCGAAAAAATGTTTTAGTAAACTTTAAGGCTTATGTTCGGGGGAAGTTCTTAATTACGTAATAATACGGTAGTTGGTTAAAAGTCTGTATTGTCAATAAAGATCTTGATAAACCTATAAAGGCTATATTTTTAAAATTAATACCTCGCCTCATACAAAAAATGGTTATCTAAATTGATAACCGTATAATAGGAACTTAATAGAGTATTAATTTTGCTTTAATAATATATCATATCTTCCTCTGATACTATTTTCATTCGGGAACCTAAGTATACA
>JAUOBW010248989.1:0-11464 GCA_032360285.1 Lepidozona retiporosa | reverse complement strand
GATTTCAATTTTCCGGGCTTCGCGGGCCCGGCCCGCGGTCAAAATTTGACCAAAATTTTTTTTTTGTATTTTTTGTTACTTTTTTTGCCATATCCAATTAATAAAAGTCATTACGAGTATTAAAAAGGTTTTATGAAGAATTTCGTTGATTTAGTAGACTACCCCCTTAAGAGTGTAGAAACATCATAAAATTTAAATCTGATGTTAAACTTATTAATATCTACTGCCAATGTAAAGTCTGCGCAATGTAAAGTCTGCGTAAATATATATATTTTAACATTATTTTTTATTATTATTATTATTTATTATAATTGGATTTAATTAGTCCTTTGAACTAGCTTGTAAATTTGTTTCCAATGAAAATTAAGGAAATACTACTACTACTACTACTACTACTATTACTACTACTAATGTTGTGCAATTGGTAAAGCTAGGTACGTTCGAAGGGTTAAGAAGTTAAGATACTAAATCAGCCGCTACTGTAGATTGGGGAAAACCCTTTGAATATTTCTGCCGTAGATAATACTAATCCGCTCGGAAATGAGGATTAAGTAGATTAGCATAGTCTGTCTTCACCTTTACGGGAATTCACGGCATTGAACATTAGGAAGACTAGTGCGCATAGAAAACAGAGATCCTACGCGCGTAAACTAAACATGGTTACGCAGTCTAAGGATTAAGTTGACCAGCTGGAAATCAATAATAGATAAAAACCTAATATAGTAACGATTAATTGCTAGCAACTGACATTAAGAGATTTTTTTTAATTAATCTCCAGGCGAACCTGGAGTGAGATTCAACGCCTCTTGTCGTATGGCTATATAATGTCGATTCGTCTTGTGTTACGAGACTGGCTAGCTTATAAATGGGCGTTTAAATTTCCAAACAATAAAAAAAAAAGTTGGTTGTTTTGCGTAAACGTATCGTTTTACGTATCTCTACCTACGGCAAGACCCGCTCCCGTTATATTCCCGTAGGAGCGGAGATAGACTATTCCAGTCTAGAGACTGGCGTGTAAACCACTGAGCCACTGAGATGCAGATAAATTATTAAAGTGAACGCACCCTTAGATTTTTACTTTTTCAGCTAATCCAGCTAAATAAATCTGCTAATGGGCTAATGAGAATAAAGCACACTCAGCACGAATAAATATAACTTCGGAATTCCGTATTTAAAAATTATTTAGAACATGTTCTGTATTTCACAACTTGATGGTCAGAAAATGCTGAAAATGGGTGGAAAATAAATAAAATATCTCTCGCATGCTTATTTTAGAATTGTGCCATTTTTAAACAATATAATATCTTTAAGAAGACGCATAGTAAAATTATTTTAATCGATATTTAATTGTTATTTACGGGTGTTATATGAAATATTTATTAAAGATGTATGGATATTAAAAGGTATAATTGACACGTGTTTAGAAGTAGTGTGTAGATGTTATCTCGTGCGCATCTCTTAGCTAAGTTAGTAACAAATATATAATTTACATGGATAGGGGATGGAGGTGTCACAGAAACATAGACCAATATGCCAATGATGTGGTGGACGGATGGTTTTATTTGCCCTATTCTATCAAGATTTGAGTTCTTATTCAGATGAAATGTAAATTTAAAATATTTTCATCTTCTTTTTTTTGACCAGCGGATGTATTTATTGTAAAGACGATTTCACGCCTAGGAGCCACTTTAATTAGTTAATTAGCCCGGCGTAGGTCTCTTGATTTACACTTTATAGTTTCGTGAGGAATGAAATTTCGAAATATATTAAACAATGTTAATAATATAATATAAGTTGAATAGAGCAACTTTTAGTAATTTAATATCATAAAATTCCTGCATAACAGCTCAAAAACGATATATTCAATTTATTTTTCCCCGGCGTGGCCGTAATAAATATACCACTTAGTAGTTCTTGAGAGGCAAAGGAATATACTATACCGTAAATCCTCGATTAAGCCCATCCTTCCAATAAGCCATCCTTCCAATAAGCCCCCACCCTCAAAATCATTTCAAGTTATAATATTAAAATATTAAAATAACTGTAATTTGTGTCTTTTATTATCGTTATCACATCCCTTTAACTCGTATCCGTGACATGATGGACACATTTCCAACTAAACAACATTTTAGAGAGACTTTTTAAAAGAAAGGTTGTAGGTTGGAGATAGATACATACAAGGCAAATATATTTACAAGGGACCAATCTAAGCAAAACTTAACGGTTTGCATGAAATTTATTGTGCAAAGTTAAATTACGCAAAATGTAATACGAGCAAAAGGCTTTCTATGTGGTGGTATAGAATGTCTACATAAACTCTCACTTCTATGGCGTTGCGCAAAAGGACTGCGAAGGATGGTTTACGTGGAGATCGCAGTGTAGCAAAAAATGGATATTTTTCTTATCTTTCGGCACCGGCTATTTTCAGTTTGTTTTATTGATTTCTTAGTTTATTTTGGCTTTCTAAGTTTACAAGTAGCCTGTTCTAGCTTGATAGTTGCTTATTCTAGGGTGTTCTAGCGTGATAGTAGCCTGCTCTAGGGTGATCTAGCCTGTTCTAGGGTGATCTAGCCTAGTCCTTGTTATAGTCAGTACGTAAATTGTAATATATTTGAGTTTGTGATTCTTATAAACTATAAAAAATAATTTTTGTATATGCAAAAATCATTTATTTATTAAATTCGATGATTGAATTAAAGCTATGGAGATGGGTATATAATTAACTGAGATAAGAAAAAAATCACTGAGGAACAAGTATAAAAATAAAAAATACCTCTACGGAATCTCTTTCGCCCAAGACATTCGACAAAATAAATGGTTTGTGATTTTCGTACTATAAAAAAATATAGAATTATTACCAATAGATTAAATAAAAATGGACTTAGGGATATTGTATTTAAATAATAAATACTATAATTTAGAATCATATTACAAATGGTCTCTAATTTTTTAAAGGAACACATTTCATTATTTTTTTTTTTCGTTTTTTGCCAAAATTACTTTTACTAGAAATTGTGAAATTTTAAATTTATTTATTGTATATTTCTATTTTTACAAATCGTTGAAGACGCAAAATAGGATATCATTTAGAAAAAATCATCAAATTTTATCTAACGCTGTCAATTTATTAGTAACCCATACTAGTAATTTTGGATTAAAGAGATACAACAACTCCAACGATACTTTCATTAATAACTTTTGACGAACTTTTCGCACATTTCTGAAACTGTTTGACCTTAAATATGTATCTTTGATTTATTGCCTTTATGCTTGCAATATTTAGGCCCTATATGCTCATAGCGAGGGGTTAACAATTGTTTAAAATTGTCTCAAACGAGAAAAATATATAATATCATGATTTTCATTTTACCTCACCGATTTTTCTTCACTGCACAATTTTTTACAACTAATATATGTTTTATATTTTTTAGAAAATTTGTGAATTTACAAAGTTTTCTTTAAGGAATAATGATTTATTTGTGAATTTTATAAATTGCTGATTTTCATTCCAAATAATATTGCTATCATTTTTCTACACAAAATTAGAGACAAAATTGGACAATAAAAATTCGACTTCATTACACTACTGTATATCCGTATCTTTACAAAAATTTGCATTTAAAGCTATAAAGAATTATGATTTTTTTCGTAAGCAAGAAACTTAAATTAAGTATAAATGTTTTTAACTGGAACAATTTTGAAGCAGGTAAAAATGTTTTGTTGTAAATGTGAATCGTATGAGTACCGTTGGATTTACTAATATTTCGTGTTTTACAAAAATGAAAATTACTTTGCCACTAGTAGTATTTTTCTCGTTGAGAATAATTTGCGGAATAGATAATAACCACTACACTTTTCAACGGGAAATTAACTTTTTATTTTTATTTTACCAGTAATAGGAGTGTTTAACATACCGTAAATCTTACGGAAGTAAAGTAATCAAGTCTGAAGAAACCAATACATCGATTTACAGTACACGTATTAAGTTTTTTATTGAAATTAAAATTTAGAAAATTATCTGTAAAAGAATAAAGCAGTGAGCTTTGTGAAAGAAATAGTTACTTTTAGGACAAGCTTGTTAATTGTGTATATTATATTCTAGGGCTTCTTTCCAGATCGCCATCTGATCGCATATATTTATAAATCAATGCAAATAGGAAATTAAAAGCATACGAATTCGGTGATATATAGTTTAATATATTTGTTATCAAAATCGGTAAACAATAACAGTAGTCTTGCCTCAACTAAAGTATATAATCTGAATATACAGTCCCTATAATCTAAATTAGTTGTGTCTCAGATGAAGAACCTCGTTGCTCAGATCTAAAATTTCTATCGTAAATAAGTCCAGCGACAAACTTAACTATAATCTATTAATAAATAAGAACCTACGGTACCGATAATATAGTCTACGCATATCAGAATCGCAAATTTTTTCTGCAAAATATACAGTACCATTTCTTAAAATGGAGTCTTGAAAAATCCGAAGATGATTATATGCAGATTATTTTAAATGTGTTATTGTGGCTTTTACGGTATTATTTACCAAATAATTGTGATATTCGAATTATCCATTGAGCATAGATGCAGGTGAAGAATTTATACATGAAAATACTAGCAATTTATCAAGAAATTTATCAACCTACCCCAAGCACTACCCCAATGGGGTACTCGATGTATTTCACCGACCCTGTCAACCGTAATTTGTAATGATTTTCTCGTCAAGAACTTTTATCTGATCATTTAGAAATTTTATGCCGAGATTTCACAGATAATTATTCTAGTATTCCCGAAACCTCATTTTAAAAAAGTTATACACTAAAATCAAAACAACATTACTAAAGTACCACTATTATCAAAATGCCATTTAGTGGTAATTCTTCATGTACGCTTTCACGTTCTAAAATGCTATATACTATAAATCTAAAACCACAACAACTAAAATAAACAGTTAAATGCTTACATCATTCCGCCACCATAAATTTTTTTTTGAATCTCCATAATCATATCTAAGTTCCGTTCCATAAGCAAGATCTTCGATTGCAAACAAGCATAAATGCATTTGTTCTGCAACAAGAACTGACTTCATTACAGCGTTGCAGAATGGCATTGGCGCGTCATTAACGTATCGGCAAATTGTGTCAATTGAATCTGTAGCATCGATGCTAAAATTTAAGACATGTAAATTTTTAACTTCATGCGAAATAAATATATTAAAAATGTTTACAATTCGGCTGGATAATTTGTGGGAATATTGTAAGATTGTTGGTTATAACTTTAAAAATAGAATAATGTATTTAATCATAAAAATTATATATTATATAACAATTAATAATAATATATATTGTATAGTATTAATATCCATAAAATAAGACAGTAACATCGTATAACAATATTTCCAAAAATCTCCATTATATCTTTAAAGGGATCCCTAAGTACTCTGAAAAGTTAGGCTTATATTAAAGAAAATAAAAAAGGATGAATAATTATTTTTATTTTGGTTACAAATCTCGAACTGTTCATAGATATCGGAGTTTTAAATTTTCAGTGTAAATGTAAACTGGCCTTTAATTTTGAAAGTTATGACATCATATTTGGCATACCCCTATTTTTAACAACACTTTATTATCTATCTGTAATTAGAAAAGCTTTTGTTTCAACGGTTTTTAATAAGTTTATAGATATTGATATTTTTAATGTTTTCCAAAAAATAATTTTTAAAAATATTGCGCGGTTGACTAGTTCCAGGCACCTAAGCGTTTTCACGTATGTGGTCATATGACAATTTCCGAGTGTCGTCTTGGAAAAAAAATTTACGATATGTTTAAATTGGTATATGCATCATCTGGTTAAAATTTTGTGAAAAACCGACATTTGGAAATGACTATTTGGCTACAAACGTGGAAACGCTTAGGGGCCTGGAACTAGTCAACTGCGCAATATTTTTTGAGAATCTATTTTTCAAAAAGTTCCAAATATTAATATCTACAAACTGACTAAAACTTGTTTGAAATGAAATAATACTTTTCAAACTACAGATGAAAGCGTGATGTTAAAAATAGAGGTATACCAAAGGTGATGTCATAACTTTCAAAATTAAAGGCTAGTTTACATTTACGCTTAAAATTTAAAACTCCAATATCTAGAGAACGCTAGAGATTTTTAAATTTAGCTAACTTTGATTTATTCAAATGTTTACAAATTTTATATAAGAATTTTACTAAAATGATTAGTTGATACTTATCATTGGGATTAAGGTTTATCAAATCAGATTGGTTAATCAACAGATGATATATTCCATAATTTGAGTGCAAAAAACTTCTTATTTCATTGGTTAAGTTAAGTTATTGAACATATACGCATACAGCTTTTTTATGTTTTTTCCACACTCCACTCTGACCACCTTTTCTCCCAACAAATCTCTTATACAACTTACTATAATTAATTAACAACAAACTATAAAAGTAATGAACCACGGCCGTGAAGGGGCCAAACACATCACTGACATACGACCGCGAAGAAGGGTATGCAAATTTAAAAACTTCAACTTAAATACTTATAATTGCGTCATCATAGAACATTATGTAGTAATTTTTACTTAATAAAAAATATATTATGTATATTATTTACACGAAATGTGAAGATAAAATATCTACCATATTATTGAATTTAACAAAAAAAATAGACTAAGAGAATTTTTGTATTTTATTTATAATAATATTTTTGCATTTTTTGCAACCGCTCACAGAAAATATATTACTGACACACTTACCCTATCCAGTCTGGGATTTTTGGGAGCTTTTTAACATGGGGGGCTTTACGAGCCCACCAAACTCTGTTATTAGGTTTTAAGTTAAAATTTGGCACACTTATAGGCAACTATGAAATATACACAATGAATTAAAAAAAAATGATAAAATATGTATTATTTTTTCAAAATTTCGTTCTAAAATTGCGGAATTTAGGTTCCAATAATGTCCACCATTTTAGTGAAAATAGACTCAAGACCTCCAAGGTATTTCAGATGTTGATTTTTGGAACAGAGCGAGATTTTTTAAACATCTATCATGCTGAGAATTTTTTTCATATATCTATATCGCTTCAAAAGTTATGTGACATTCGAAATTTAGGCCAAAACAGACCCCAGTTGCACAAAATTGACATTTCGAATAATAACTCAAGGTTTTAACATCTTATATCGTTAAAATTTAGTAGATTGCTTCTTTCTATTACAATAAACGTATATCCAGAATGTTTTAGGTAAAAATACTAAATATTTACTGAAATAAAAGCTTTTTAAATACAAAACACATTTTTAATTAACGAATTAATTTCACTCTTAAGCAGTGCATAAAACAATTAATTACGTTGTTGTTGTTGAAATTTCTATGATATCATAGCTTAGGCGTTGGGCATAGATTACTGAATAAGTAATTTTTAAATACAAAACAAAATTTTTAATTAACGAATTAATTTAAAATTAGAAATATTTTGCTGACATATTTGTAAATAAATGTAAAAGCACTAAGTGTAAAATAATTTTTAAATACAAAATAATATTTTTAAATTTTAGTTACATGTTTGAAGAATAATCATATTCCCATTTTCAAAGCAAATAATATTGGTTTCATAAACTCTTATATACAAATTTAATAAATAAAAATTATTCTAATTATATAAGGATATATTAAAATGAATACACATTTCCCGAATTGACGTCATCGGATATTTTAAAATTAATTTTAAAGTTTCTATTCTTATAATTCTGTGTAATATAATTATAAATAAAAGCTGAAAATTTCATTTAATTTGGTCTATTTAAACGATTTCATAGCAATTTATAGTTTCATTTTTTTCATAGAAAAGAGGGGGGACTTGATTAACTTGAAATTATAAACTTTAGATGGAAAAATTGCCATATACTTTTTCTATACCAAATTTTACTGCTGATTCCGAAATCGATGGTAAACGGGCTGTAAAGGGCATTTCAGGTGGTCAGAATCGTTCATGAGCTGATTCCAGCTTATTAACAATTAGAAACTCAAAATTAAATATTGTCAAATTTTAAAACTAATCAAATTAAAGAAGAGAGCTCAAAGCATAGTTGCGAAAAATGGTATCATATGTATGGCATTTTTCCTTTTCTGGTTCTCTAGGTTTTGGTTCCGAAGGACAAAAATATCCAATTTATAGTTATAGTCATAGTTAATGATGACGTCATTCATTTGCTAAAGGCAAAACGAGTTCCACCACAATAGAGAACTCGATAAGTACTATCAGAGAATGGTATGATTTATCAAGGTAGCATGTATAATTTTCTAGTTAAGTAAGTTTAAACTTCATTTAAACATTGTATTTTCTGCTGACTTAGCAGTTTTTGCAGTTTTTTAGAAACTTTACGCATATATAACTCGAAAACTATACATGCTACCTTCATAAACCATATCATTTTCTGATAGTACTTATCGAGCTCTCTTTTGTAGTGGAGCTCGTTTTGTAAAATTTCCTTTAGCAAATGAATGTCATCATCATTGATTATGACGAAAATTGCATAATTTTGTTTTTCAGACCCGAGATCTGGAGAACCAGAAAAGGAAACATATCATATGATACCATTTATCGCAACATTGCTTTGAGCTCTATTCATTGGTTTGATTAGTTTTCAAATTCGACAACATTTAATTTTGTGTTTCTATGGGTACCCCCTTGGAATCAGCTCATGAACGATTTTGACCCCCTTAAATGCCCTTTACAGGCCATTTACCATCGATTTTCGGAATCAGCGGTGATATCTGGTATAGAAAAAGTATATGGCAATTATTCCATCTAAAGTTGACCATCACCCCCTTTCTCCTCCTGGTCTATTACTGTGAATTTATGGATCTAGAAAACATACTTATTATTTACAATTTAAAAAAATGTATGTTATAGCATATTTTTGATCAAGGAATCCGAAAATCTAATCATTTAAATTAAAAACATCTAAATCAAAATAAAGTCTAAAATTGCATTTCGGAAAGGTATATTAAATATATTACATTAATGAGATAAATTGTTTGTGTGTATAATTAAATAAAACTGAAAAATTACCATTTAATGTTCCGCCCTTGCTTATAAAAGTATAGATAGCTCATCGTTTCTTTATATGCCTTATTTCTTCTTTCTCCCTCAGTGCCACTTATCCTTTCCCCTCTATATTCTAGCAAAAATGATCCACGAAGGAATTCTTTAGTCGTAAAAACTCCATGTCCTAAATAAAATCAATATTACATTTTACAACTATTCTAAAACGAAACATTGAATTTAATTGAAGAGAATCGTTCTCAAAGAATTGATAAAAAAAGGAGAATATCATTCATTGAACCAAAATAAGCTTTAAATTTTCAATAATAAAAAAAAAACGCTTCGGATGGAACCCAAAGCGATTTGACAGATTTGACTCATAACAAAGTCTTTTCGAAAAAAAAACATGCTTTTTATTTCGTTGAAAAATATTTTTTCCATTCTCAATGCATGATCATTTTATTGAGAGTGGGCATGACGACATCACAGTGCATAGGTTGATGGCATCACCGTGACATGGAATTTTTTATAAATAACATTCCCAGTATGATTTCAATAAATATTTTATAACACCATAATCCAGCCAGGCAATCTTATTATATTAGTTAATTTAGAAAAAAATCGAACGCAAATAACTCTTAATTTGTTTGGTTATAAGTAAAATAATAATCTGAAAATAACTGTGATGTTATCGAGCAATACATAGTGATGTCATCAGCCTAACTTTATATTTCACTAAATTGAATATATCTTGATAACGCAGAATTTTTTTTTTACAATACGGCTCCATTTTGGAAAGGATTTTAAATTTAATCCAACATTCTATAATGGATTAGGGCATGTTCATTAAAAAACCGTAAAAAAAGCTGTTTTGTCACATTGGTATGTCTCTCTCTATTTTGAGCAGAGGATATAAAACTGACAATCACAAATAAAATTAATAAAATTATCTTATAAGAGAAATCAATTAGGGAAAATGTAGTGAAGGTCCCATTTTGATACATTACTTACATCCAAACTTATCAGCAGTTAAAGCCAGGGCAATTTTGGGATACAAATATAACACCATTAAAATATGCAATGAGATACAAAGGTCTATGGTTAGCTCAAATGTTGACCAATATGTATGCAATTCACATATCATAATCTTTGAACTGTTATGCGCGGTTCAATTCCTTCCTGTACCCACCCCCCCGGGCACGGGTGGGGATTCTACCCGGGAATTTTGCCCCGGGGTAGGGGTGGGGACAGCAAAAATTATCTATTTTTCCAAAAATATGCACTTTTATTCTTTTAAATAATTATTTTTGTAATTTAAATGCTCTTATTAGACAAATGCACATGTTCTCTTTCAATTTAATGCATATTGGAGTCAGTTATATAGATATAAATTAAGATTTAGTTTATAAAAATTGGCCGCAAGGGTGGGGATTCTACCCGGAGTTTGTGCCCCAAGGGTGGGGATTCTACCCGAAAAAAATGGTCCCCATGTGCCCGGGGAGGGTGGGGTACAGGAAAGAATTGAACCGCGCATTACGGACATGTTCCACTTAAAATTTTTCCAAAATCTTAATTTGGGATACAGATATAACAGTTTTAATTTTTGAAAGTGGGTATTTAGTATCTCAAATTTACCTAAGTTAAAAAAGCTTAAATTGAGGTAAGGTTTAGTCAGTAGATCAAGGAACATCCGATATTTAAAAATATCAGAAAATAAAATAAATATATGTATAAAAACTGATATGAAACTAAGATTTAAAAAATGTGTTTAAAAATAGCATGTTTTAATGGTATTTTATAAAAGAGTAACAATTAAAGATAATTTTCTCACATTCTCAATAATCTATATGATAGATAGCTTTATGATTGCAATTAGTGAATTGAGACAAGGATACTCAATAAGATCATTACAAGATACAAATTTAAGTATTATATATACTTTTTATCTAGCGTATCTAATGTAAACTAAATCATAGCTATAGTTTTATAAGTTTAAAACCAGACAAAGGAATTGTTATATTTATATTTAACAAAATTTCAACTATGTATGGAATATAACAACATATGGCTATAATTTTTTAACCTTATTTGCGAAATTTGTACTGATAAAAATATCTAAAGAAAACAGACCTTTGTTTGTTTTAAGTCAATGATTTCTATGTTAGATGTGTATGTTAAATTGCCAAAATAAGTTTAAAAAATCAAATTTATTATTAAAGGTAAAATGTGACCAAATTTAGTAAGTGGGTAGTTTGCTATGCTTTACAATGATTTTTTTTCAAAAAATCAGGTCAATGTTAAATGTATGAATTACTAACCATAGCAACCCCGTTATATCACTGCCCTAAGTATATTTTTGAAATCTAGATAGATCAAATATTCCATTTAAGTGATAAATTAT
>JAUOBW010248988.1:0-18682 GCA_032360285.1 Lepidozona retiporosa | reverse complement strand
TGTACGCAGCTCTACAAAAGTCTGATCGCTGTTGTTGAAGATCGTATGTCCCAGATAACAGAATTCTGAGACATTTTCAATAACATTGCTTTCTATACTGAATAACGATTTTTGCTCAGAAATATTTTTATCCCCAAAAACCATGGTTTTTGTTTTCTTAAAGGATATATTGAGCCCAAAACGTTTACATGTGTTATTTATAATCTCAAGTACGGTTTGTGATTCCTCGATTGATGAAGAAAATAGGATAAGATCATCTGCATACAATAGATCTTGCATTAGATGTTTACCAGACATTTTACCGTGAAGCCTTTGTTCCCTATTAGTGCATTCTGCTGGAATCCGATAGTCATACGGAACTCCCCAACCATTCGGAAATACCTTATCAATTTCAGACGCACATATCTTGAGAACAAAGTCAAAATAATAATTAAATAAAGTAGGACTTTCCAGTCCTCCTTGACGACATCCAACTAAGATATCGAAATTTGACTTTGTTCCTGAAATGTAAGCTGTAGTCCCTTGGTAGATTTTTTGGAGGAGATTAATAATAAATTCTGCTCCAGTACGAAACCGCAGAACCCGAAATAAAAAATCTCGAGGAATGTGGTCGTATGCAGCAGTCAGGTCAATAAAGGTGAGAAACAGACGATCATTCGATTTTTTAATGATATTTTTAACTATAAAAATAGCATCTGCTGTAGACCTGCCTTTGCGAAAGCCAAATTGACTATCAGAGATATTTTGCTCGTATGCTAGTTCCAAGCGGCTAAGAATAATTCTAGGCAGAATCTTACTTAAATTAGATCCTACAGATAAAGCACGGTAATTTTGTGGTAGAGACCTTTCACCCTTTTTGTATAAACACGTTATACTAGACTCTAACCATTTTGAAGGAACCTGACATGACTTCCAAATTAAAGTAAACAGAAGAAGCAGTGACGACAACAGATGCGCACTGTTTTGATATTTTAGACCTTCTGTTGGAATTTTATCTGTTCCAGTCGATTTATTATTTTTAAATGACTTAATGGCTGTAAGAATTTCAAGTTCAGTTGGGGCGGATTGATCTATATCAACTTGTGAATCTTTGAGTTCAGGATAGTTTTCTGGAAATTCTAATTCGGGTGGTAAAGGCAGGGGTCTTGATTTGAAGTGATCTTTAAAATGATTAGTTAATTTTTGTTTAGAGATGGTAATTCTGTTTGATTTATTTGACATTGAATAGTTTTTTGCTAAATAGAACTCACGCTCAACCTGACGGGCCTCTGAGGCCGTATTAATTGATTGAGCCTTATCCCTAAAGTATTCATTTTTGAGTTTTTTTCGTTTATTTCTTAAAGCTTTTTGTTGGAGACAAAAAGTTTTGTTTACATAGTTTTGTGTGTTTATCTCTTGTATGTGTTGATCTGTAAGCATGTAATGTATTTAATATACAAAAAAACATGTGTAATCGAAAAAAAATCCGGATATTATTATACATACCGTATTTATCTGAAAGTGCGAATTCCCAAAAGTTTACTTCATTGATTCTACCATTAATTTTCCTCAAAGCATCTACTGTATCTTTTATTTTGTTTACATAGTTTTGTGTGTTTATCTCTTGTATGTGTTGATCTGTAAGCAATCTCCTTTCCCTTAGGTTCTTTTTTCTTCTTCGTTATCACTCCTCCATTCTCTCCTTCTCAGTTCCCTTCTTCTGTCTGTTAGAACCCTTGTTTCTTTGCTTTCTTTATGTCTTTTCAGTTCTTTTTTGCAGCTTCCATTTATTGTTCCATTTATCATACAGATCTTTAACCTCACCTTTTTCCTCCTAGATTTTGCTAACTTCCTGCTCTGCTAACTTGGTTTTAAATTCTTCATCATAAGTTTTATCATTCATGATCTTTATCTCCTTAGCTAGTTCTTTACCACATTTTACTTCTCGCTTCCACGTAACTTCTATCGCATTGTGATCTGTATATACTACTCGTGTCGTTTCTCCTTGCTTGTGTACTCTAAATGGTGTCCAATTATTAGATTCATCGATTTTCGTCTTTACTACGTTGATTTCTTCCTCCTTGTTAATGATTAAATAATCAATAACAGACTTTTGGTTGTTTCTCTTCCATGTCCAGGTGCCCTCACAGTTTTCCATTTCGTTTATCCTTTTTAGATTTTATTTTTTTAACCACTTCAGAAATAACCTACCATATAGGCTGCTATAGGAGTTCCTGCGAAGAATGTCAGAACACAAATTCGTTCGATGCCGTTCGATATTGGAAAATACATTAGGGTCCAGTAGAAGGCCATGGAACAATAGATATATTGTTTAGAACAATAGAAAATATCGGAAAATCACAATATCAGGAGTTTGGGAAAATATTAGCTGCTTAATTTTTAACATATTATTTATCTACATCTTCTTTAAATTTAAAAAATTTCAAAAAACGCTGAAATTTTAGCTTAGACAGCGATTTTCTTAAATTTCAATTGTTCAAAACAATAGATCTATTGTGCTTTTGGTCTACCAACATGGCTACCAACATTTCGAATTAGCTCCGCGGGTACTTTTTCGTTATTATTCCACCTTTTTAAATGTTTGATATTAACCTATATACTTGTTTTGGATCCCTTTTTTTTAATAAAACATGTAGATGTGCTAATGTAACTCTTCTACGGGGTACGTTTTCCACCTCTACACGCTGCAAATTTTTCTTATATCCGATCAGGCTCATATCCGCGGTTTTACGAAATCCGAAATCGTTTTAATATTCTAACCAAGAAAATTATTCCTGCTTAGTAGCCCACAAAGCTCAGTATTTTTTTGACTGGATAAGACCATGTCTTATACCTTATTCTGGATATTAGGCATCATCCTTTTACAAAATTTAACTGGGGATTGCATGTCTATTAATTAAATTTTCGTATACCCTGAATTATAATACTAGTAAGGGTTTAAAAAGCTCGAAAAAGTGACGTCACATGTTATCCGTATATGGGTTTATATTTTAGGGTGTTTGGAATGTTTCTTGCCAGTTCGATATTATCCCAGCTTGTTCCTAATTATTTCATGTTGTTCCTGGGTTGTCCCGCTTATTCTAGCGTGTTCACTTTTTTTACAACCGACGCTGATAAGCAATCATCTTTTGTATAAAATAATAAACCGCGGATATTAAATATTTTTAAAGAAAACATTATAATCGCGAAAAAGATTGCTTTGCCTGTTTCGAAATTTACAAAAAAAAAATATTTTAAGGGCTTTTGTCGGTTTCAAAATTTTATGCGAGGGCTTTTGTCTGGCGGCTTGTGTCTCGGGGGCTTTTGGTCCCAGGGGGCTTTTGTCTGTATCCATTAACATAATACTATAAAATAAAAATAACAATAATCGTAATAATAAAAAATATATAATAATAATAAATAAATATATAAAACGTGGGTTAGGAAGAAGGTAATTTTTTACAGTGCATTGAAAAGATTGGACTAATATATATCATACGGAGGAAATTAGTCTCATGAGATTTGTGGAATTATTTTGGGATTTTAAGGAAATGGGGATGATTTGAGCATTCATTAAAAAAGCGAGTCGGATGTGTGAAAGTACGAATAGTGGGAAAAGTTTATGAAGTTCATTAGAGAAAGTAAATATGAAAATATGAAAGTAACGATAAAAGAGAGATAAGCTGGATATATCTCCGCGATGAGAAAGAGGCTAAATTGTGTAATAGAGTTCAATTCCGACGAGTCCAAGAAGACGTTTGAGTCAAGGGAAGAAAGAGAACGTTGGCAAGCACCTGCCCAAAGGTGGAAACAGTAGGACATATTAGGAGATTCATATTACGCAGAGTCATCTGCGAAGATATCACTAAAATAATTCTATATGGGTCATTAAAAAGAGAGGGGGAATAGTGTAGGAACTAACAGAGGTCTTTGTGAAACACCAGTGTTTAAAAGAATGAAGACTGACCATCAAGCACAATTTTCATATTCCTGTTGATTAGAGAAGACTTTAGAATTGAAATTGTCTTTCCAGATATTCCATAGGAAGTTAATTTTTGTGGCTTTAACTGACAGAATTATGTCCTTAAGAATTCCACTCCAAAATAATAGATATGCGACATTATTCAGCGTTTATGCTCCAGCAATGTGTCATAGCGTTAATGATATTGAGTCTTTTTACTCTGATCTTAAATCCGCAATAATAAATGTCCATCGCGATAATAAATGTGGTCTTCTTGGAGATTTTAATGCTCGCGTGGGTAGAGACTGGGACACCTGGAATGTAATAGGACGACATGGATTAGGAAAGAGCAACAGCAATGGACTCCAACTACTTCAACTATGTACTGAACTACAACTAATCATAGGTAATACATTTTTTAGACAGATGGACAAATATAAAAAAACTTGGATGCACCCAAGGTCAAAAAGGTGGCATATGATTGATTTTATTGTTACTCGGAAAAGAGATCTTAGGGATTTGACTAGTGTATAAGAGCAATGGGAGGTGCCGAGTTCTGGACCAATCACCGCTTATTAAGAGGAACTATGTCTCTTCGATTGCGTTCGATAGTTAGACCGGCTGTATAGAAAGTCCGTCCCCGTATAAATGTGTCACGTCTCTCTTCGTTGGAAACTGCTATTATTTATAAAAATGAAATATCACAAATTGCCATTAGTAACACAAACAATTGGGTAGAATTCAGGGATAGTGTTTTTAAAATACCCAAAGATGTTTTGGGCTTAGTAGAACGCCGTAAAGTTGATTGGTTTGACGATAAGGACTTTGAGATTAATAAGTTGCTACAAAAAAAGAAAGATATATTAAAACGCTTCTATCATCCCTTTCACCGGCTGAAAGAGAAAACAAATCGTCTACAGAAAAAGTTAAGGAGGATTAAAGACGCTTGGTGGTCTGACAAAGCTAAGTCGATTCAAGCTGACAAACGAAACTCAAAGGATTTGTATAGCCTTCTTAAAGAGATATTTGATCCAAAGAAGGCATCTTTTTGTCCAATCAGATCAAAACAGTAATCTTACTTCGTCGACCGGAACAAATACGTCAACGTTGGCCAGAACATTATCGCGACCTTCTGAACTATCCATCTGTTGTATATGATAACTTTCTTCTTGAATCAGAACAGACACCAATAAAGATTTTTTTTTAATGATTCACCAACAAAACATCACTTGCTTTTAATCAGCTGAATAATGGGGAATTGCCTGCAATGGACGGAACGAACTACTTATGGTGGTAATCACATGATTGACTTGCTGCACTCTGCGATTTGCGATGTATGGATTAACTCACCACCGGTACCACCGATATCATATTTAGTGCTAGGCAAATTCAGGAAAAATGCAAAGAACAAAATCTCAGTCTATATCAGTGCTTTATCAACCTAACAAAAGCCTTTTATACCGTAACAGACAAGCTCTGGGGAAGGTTTTATCTAAACTTGGTTGTCCAGATAAATTTATAGATTTAATACGCTTCCTAGATGATGGCCTGAAGGCAAGAGTAAGCTTTAATGGTTCGCTTTCTGAAGAAATTCCAGTAGAGAATGGCGTTACAAGGTGATATTCTAGCTCCCACTCTTTTTGAAATTTACTTTTCGATAGTTTCATATCGCTATTAACAACGGTATATTTGTTAGGTATAGGTCTAATGTGAAAATTTTTAACCTTAGAAGATTTAACTCGAAGACACTTGTTTCGGTGCAGTTGATGCGAACTATATTATATGCTGACGACGCTGATATACTGACACATACTGAACAGGATATGCAAACTCTCATCAATTTTATCTGTGACGCTTTTAATATGATGGGACTTACAATTAGCTTAAAAAAGACTGTAATTATGCATCAACACCCTACTGGGTCACCTTACACTAAACCATCCATCTTTGTAAATAACGAGGAAATTTCTGTTGTAGATAAATTTGTTTACTTGGCCAGTACTCTTTCTGGTAATGGATCCTTAGAAAATGAAATTAATGCTAGAATTCAAATAGGTTCCTCGTCTTTTGGGCAGCTTGAAAAAGGCTTTTTGGTCTAGGCATGATTTCATACTACAAACTAAAATCTCAGTATATCAAACTGCAGTTTTGTCTGCCTTGCTATATGGATCCGAGACATGGACAATATATCAATCACAAATAAAAGTTCTCGAACGATTTCACCAATTATGTCTGCGATACATTCTAGGTATTAAGTGCACTACGTACACTTCGGATATCGAGGTTCTTGAGTTAGTCAAGTCCCTAGTCTCATAATTTCAACTAAGATGGGCTGTTCACTTGGTAAGAATGGAGGACAGCCGTAAACAACTTTTTTATGGAGAGCTGCGGAATGGCAAGAGAAAAACTAGCATACCTTTTCTAAGATTTAAGGACCGTCTTAAAAATATTCTGAAACGGTCCTCAATCCCTGTAGATAACTAGGAATCCGAAACAAAAGATAGAGAAGGTTGACCGAATTTCAAAATTTCGCGGAGTTTTATTTTCGCGAATCACAAATTTTAAATTAGAATTTAACCGCATATATTAGCACTGTTAAAAAAAACAGAAATTTAGTCATTTTTAAACTTTTTACTAAAATTTGCGGAGTTTTATTTTCGCGGATGACAAAATCTCAAAAACTTCGCGGAGTTTTATTTTCGCGGATTGGCTGAAAATTCGCGAAAATTTATCTCCGAAAAAATTAATCTCCGCGAAAATTAATCTCGTTAAGGTACCTACTGCCCATTGTCTTAAATCACCCAAATATTATAAAGACCCTCCCTCAATCGAATTTTGCAAAAATATATATTAAAAAAAAATATTGTGCTTACATAAGCACTTTTGTTCGCTTTTTGGGTCGGTGATCCTATTAGGCTTTCACCCTTCCACCCTCAAAAATAGTAATATATATTCGTTTTTTGGAAACTTACTGACATAGTAGATTTATGTTTTCATTCTCCACCTGATTCAGTGAAACAATGAACTGCATGGCTCATTATGTGTCGGCGTCAGCATTTTTATCTCCAGCACACTATATGAACCCAAAACAACAAAAATGGAAAAGTTTTTGATTTGGGAATCCGTCGAGAGCCGTAATTTTGATGATTTCTATAATTTGCATAGTGTATAATTACTATATATTATTATGAGTTATTTTGTAAAATCGGACTGAAAACTGCTTATGTCACCGTTTTTAAAGATTTTACATCCAAAATGGTGACGGCAAAGGGGCGTATGATGCCTCGGGCCTATTAGACACCTCCAATCCGATCCTGGTGCAATACTGATCGATCATATTAGCACCTGGTGCTAATCTGATTGATCAGTATTGCACCGGTGCCAAACTGATTGATCAGTATAGCACCGGTGCCAAACTGATTAATCAGTATAGCACCGGTGCCAAACTGATTAATCAGTATAGCACCTGGTGCAATACTGATCGATCAGTATAACACCGGTGCTATACTGATTAATCAGATTAGCACCGGTGCTTATCTGTTTAATCAGAATAGCACCAGGTGTTAAACTGATCGATCAGTTTAGCACCGGTGCTAAACTGACTAGTCAGAATAGCACCGGTGCCAAACTGACTAATCAGAATAGCACCGGTGCCAGACTGACTAATCAGAATAGCACCTGGTGCTATACTGATTAAACAGATAAGCACCGGTGCCAAACTGATTAATCAGTATAGCACCGGTGCCAAACTGATTAATCAGTATAGCACCGGTGCCAAACTGATTAATCAGTATAGCGCCGGTGCTATACTGATTAATCAGTTTGGCACCGGCGCTATACTGATTCTGACATCTGAAAGTCAGTGTTTTTGGGAAAAATGGCAATTTGAGGCATTCTTCTTTGATTAAGTTTTTAATTATCATTTTATAATTTCCAATAGCTTCAATAAACGTGCTAGCATGGTAGGCTTGCTATTGTGGTATGCGTGCTAGTGTGGTATACACGTTAGTGTGGTGGACGTGCTAGTGTGGTAGACGTACTAGTGTGGTAGGCGTGCTAGTGTGGTAGGCGTGCTAATGTAGTAGGCGTGCTAGTGTGGTAGTCGTGCTAATGTAGTAGGCCTGCTAGCGTGGTAGATGTGCTAACGTGGTAGGCGTGCTAACGTGGTAGGCGTGCTAGTGTGTGGTAGGGGTGCAAATAAGATAGGCACGTAAAACATATTAAAATACAGTAATTTTGTTCTATAATTTTGAGATACACCTTGTATGTACCCATTTAAAGATATAGGGGGAGTTTGTATGGCAAATTTTTGCACCTAGAGTCAACAAAATATTTCCCTTGAACTGCACCGTCCCTGCGGTTATTCGAACTGGCACTTATTCGAACCTCCCGCTTATTCGAACCATTTTTCATTCCCCGTGGATTTTCCTTAACAAGTTCCACTAAAAATCCTTCAGTTATTCGAACCTTCAGTTATTCGAACTCCCGGTTATTCGAACTATTTTCTTATCCCCTTGGAGGTTCGAATAACCGGGAGTCTACTGTATAAGCAACCAATACTTGCTGTTTTTCTTAAAGAAACTTCTTTATAAAAAGCTAACGAAATGTTGATTACAAAACTGCAAAAACACTTCAATTAATTCTCGACAATTAATTCTCGACACCACAGCCTATTTCTAAGCTTTTGATACCATTAACAGACGAAAACTTCTAAACGACTTGCAATCGATTCTACAAAATGAAGAGCTACATCTTGTCAAGGTACTGCCAAATGTAGAACTATCAGTACGATGTGGAAAAGTTGAAAGCGATTTCTTTTCGACAGACGCATGTGCGCCTCAAGGAGATTGTGCGAGCGCAAACGAGTTTACGTTCTACCTTGCGAAAACCTTGGGTCAGCTTGATAATTACCAACAGTTAAATGAGCATATCTACATAAATCAAGAATATGCCGATGATATGAGCCACCTCTCATCAGACTATGCCTCAATAGAGCATTTGAAACTAAACTTACCAGCCGTTTTAAAAAGTCGTAATCTTCAGATAAATGAATCAAAAACAGAGGAGTATAAAATACATCGAAATGACTGTGATAACAAATGGAAAACATGCAAACTATTAGGTAGTATTCTCGACACAGATAATGACATTAAACGGCGAAAAAGTCTTACTTTCAATGCGCTCCAGAACTCCAGACATATCTTCAACAGTAAAAACCTGAATATAAGTACAAAGATGCGAGCATTTAATGTATATCTTTCAAGTATCTTCTTATACAACAGCGAGTTATGGACACTAACACCAACCAAAGAAGCAAATATTGACTCGTTTCAACGACGATTACTAAGAACTAGCGTTATGAACATTTCTTGGCCGAAAAAACTAAGCAATGAAGATCTCTATTCGAAAACAAACGCACCTAGAGTCGACAATATGCCTCATATTTCCCTTGAACTGCACCTTCCCTGGACCCGGTCGGTCCCAATTCTATCTGATATTGTATTTTTGCTGCAATATATATTTTTTAAATTATAACCAACTAATTCGCGGTTCAATTCTTTCCTGTAACCACCCACCCGGGCACATGGGGATTGCCCCTGGGTGGGGACCATTTTTCCGGGTAGAATCCCCACCCCTGGGGCACAAACTCCAGGTAGAATCCCCACTCCTGGGGCCAATTTTTATAAGGTAAATCTTAATTTCTATCCAGATAACTGACTCCAATGAGCATTGAATTGAAAGAGTATAAGTGCATTTGTCTAATAAAAGCATTTAGATTATATAAATAATGATTTAAAAGAATAAAACTGCATATTTTGGAAAAACAGAACACTTTTGCCGCCCCCACCCCCATACCCCGGGGCAAAATTCCTGTGTAGAATCCCCACCCCCGGGGCCAAAACCCCGGGTAGAATCCCCACTCGTGCCCGGGGGGTGTTTACAGGAAATAATTGAACAGCGCATAATACTTGCTGTTTTTCTTAAAAAATTGTTGTTATAAAAAAATATTGAAAAATAATATAATAATAATAACAATCGGTGTTTCTGGCCGAATTTCAGATCCACAAACTATATCCAACTGTATTTTTTTATCGATAAAACGAACAATTACACCTATTCGCTCTTAGGTAGCCTTTACTTAATACCCGAAGGTTTGAGCTTTCAGAAAGCGTAGTCAAATCAATGTTTCATCAAAAACGATGTTAATGTGTTCATCTTATTGTTTTACATTACCATAAGAAAAATTATCAAAAACTTTCAAGCGGTTCTAAAGATATAAGATTTTGAAAATCAAGCATTTTGATTAAAAAAGACCATTTTAGTAAAAATCTGGTTAATAAGTCTTCTATATAGAATTTATGCTATTTTGAATGGTCTAAATTATTTTCCATTAAAAAAATTAGTTTTTTCATTTTTTTAGTAATATAGGGTATCCGCCCTTAACAAACCTAGTAAAATCTGTTTACCACCTTCCCACCCCGTTTACCGTTATTTTTCTCACTCTGTAGTAATATATCTTTCAAAAACATACAGGAACTATTCCCTAAGCAGTTGGTACTTAGCTACCATTTCAAACGGTCTATATCATTAGTTAAAAGTTACAAAAATCGTTATTTGACTCAAATAACTATTGAGGAATTAGTTTAATTCGAATACTGACAAAAATTATCAAAATTCAAAAATACCCTTACCTGAAAGAAAGCTGGGAATCTCAATTTCGTTTCAAAGAATATAGTTTCACATGACGAATTCATGATTATTGAAACGGTGTGATATTATAATCACCATAACTGTCTATTTTACCTATGTTGTCTTGACGACGAAAAAGCTATTTATTCATGTAACTGGTCATCTGTTTTTACCAAACTTTAAAAAAAACTCCCAAAAACTCATTATATGATTCGGGTACTGCAGTTATAAGTTATAGAGAAGACAGATCAATCAGCTTTAATGTACTTCAAGGTGTTCGACATGGCACAATATTATCCAACAACTTATAGACATGTGTATAAAATACGGTTATAAAAACGGAATAAAATTAAAAAAAAAGAAAAAAACAGAATTTTACGTCTAGAGTCATAAATTTCAAAGATCAATCTATCAATGTCGATTATAAAGTTGTATTTTCTAAAGAAATTTTAACGCATTTAATTTTTCATTGGAAATGCCATTAATTAAAAAGGTTGAACCAATCGATAAATCCTATATTTCACACCGCGTGCAACAAGCAAACTTATTACAGCTCGGAAAAGATTTCTGCATCAAAAATCGGACGCAGTTTTATCCCTTAGAACCCGAATGCCACATATATGTGGCATTTGGAAGGCTTCCATTGATGACGTCATAACTCGAGAAATATTTAGGTTACTGAAAATCCGAGAACACTTTCATACTTCCATTTTACATTATCTTTCGAATGGCGTTTACAGAATCAAAATCGCAAATCTGGATCAAAAGTTATTAACGGTTAATTTTCAGAAAAAATTGCAAAAAAATCGGCTTTATAAAAAAATGCTTCGGGGTTGAAGGGTTAAATGAAAAATATTTTTTTATTATATTGCGTTAATTTTTAATAGAATTGGTGGAACTATGTAATTGCGGTTAAATTATGTCCATTTGAGCAATTTTTAACAAAATTACTGTTTTTGATAACCCTTAGAACCCGAATGCCACATATATGTGGCATTTGGAAGGCGTCCATTTATGACGTCATAACTCGAGAAATATTTAGGTTACTGAAAATCCGAGAACACTTTCATGGTTCCATTTTACATTATCTTTCGAATGGCGTTTACAGAATCAAAATCAAACATCTGGATCAAAAGTTATCAACGGTTAATTTTCAGAAAAAATTGCAAAAAAAATCGGCTTTATAAAAAAATGCTTCGGGGTTGAAGGGTTATTTCAATAAGTCATATTACCATACGGCCTAGTATTATGTTATCTCAAAGAAACATTTACAACTAAAAACTTGGAAAAAAGTTGAAATATCAAAATTTGGAATTTATAAAAGGCAAAACGCAAAATCATTTTAAAGTAAACTAGCTCCGAAACTACTCCAGGAAGTTTTTTATCTGATGTTATAGATTTGTCACAAAGTCGATCTAAACATTAATGACTTTATTCTTTCAGAAAATGTCAAAATTATATCATTTACATACACTCTACAATCAGTGACAAGATAACTTGGCAGTACCTATCGTAATATGACTTTTTTACTTTCTTCATCCCCTGGCCACTATTTTGTTAAGGGGTGTGAGTGATTAATGCTAGTATGGCAAAAAAATGCTTCTGCTGCCACAATTTTTGTCACTGATTGTAGACATGGGTCGTTTAGAAAAAGAAAACATTTTCAAACCTAGTATATTTCAAATAGCAGAACCGAATTCAAAAGTATAATGGGGGAATTAGTTCGAAGAAAATACATTTTTTAGGGTTAATATTTTTTACTGATTTGTTTTGGTGAATAACCAAATAAATTATTATCAAATATAAATAAATAAATCATATCATTACATATAACAACCCAACTATAATGTGTAGTAAACTTTATTCAAGCGCGTCTCAATCTACACTAAGTATTGTTGACTAATGCATCGAACAATAGAATTCATTGCATCAATGTGATTCGACCCGTGCCAATCTCTAAATAAATAAAATTAAAATAAAACAAATGATCCAAGCCAAAAATAAACCGGGGGAGGAGATATATTGTCCATTTAGAATGGAGGTTAGAAAAAGCCTATGTGGAACAATTATCAACATTTTTACTTACAATTTAGATATAACTTATTTTGTAGACTAACAATCTGACGCTTTATTGCGCCTTTTAAAGGGATTCCTAGTGAACTGACAAGTTGAGAATATAATAGCGAGAATAAAAAAATGATGAAGTATGCTTTTTATTTCGTGCAAAATTCTCAAGCGGTTCTATCTATAGATATCGAAGTTTTAAATTTCCAGGGTAAATGTAACCTGACCTTTAGTTTTGATAATTAAGACATGACAGTTAGTATACCGTATTTATCTGAACGCCCTGAACTTATCCTTGCTCTCATTTTGAAAATTTAATGATCGCCCGGCTTGAATAAGCGGCCACTTGAAAGGTCAAAAATTAAATGAGCGCACCGGCTCTCTTTTAGATAAATAAGGTACCCCTTTTTTAACATCACCATTTCATCTGTAATTTTAAAGCATTGTTTTATTTCAAATGATTTCCGTATTTCCAGGCCTCTAAGCGTATTCATGTTTGTAGCCATATGGTTCTTCACGAAATTTTAACCAGATGTTGTGTATGTTAATTTAAACACATTGAATCCCGTTAAGATGTTTATAAATGATTGCCATCACAGTTGGTATACCGTTTTTATCTGAAAGTGCGCCCCGGCTTAAATGAGCGTCCCTCAAAACAGCCTAATCTCTAGTTGAAAAAACTAAAATATGTTAATAAACACTAATCACTTAAGTTTTGTTTAATAAAAATATAAAATGTATGAATTAAAATGGGCCACTGGAAATATCTGTGTTGCTAAATATGACATTTGTTTTTAAATTACCTCCACATCCACTCTTGTAGGTATCTAGTAAGCTTTGATCTTCTTACCCCGCGCATGCCCTTTACCCTCAGCTTGCATTTATTCCAGTATGACTCCACATTCTTAAAATATGCAATAATTCAAAAGTTAACTAAGTAAGATAAATTAACAATTTCATTTTTTTTTTGTTATTATTGTTATTTCGAGATCAAAGGAATTGACGTACTAGAGGCCTTCGAAAAACAGCAGAGGTTTTTATTTCTGTCAACGAAGTTAATCCACCTATACTAATGATGTAATTTTTCTTTGTGTTACTTTTTTGACCTGTTCCCAATGAAATGTTTAACATTATATTGAAACTTTGCATTAGCTGCAAACAATTAGTAAAAATATTATCTGTGCAATTTTAAAAGCGAAACAATTAATTTTACCTTAAAGAAAATTTATTTAGAAATAATTTATTGTGTACCGTAGTAGGCAATCGTATAACATCTAGGGCTTATTCTTCAAAATGATTCTTAGGCAGAATCTTCCTATTTGTGAATTCTAGCAAGAAATCACTATTTCTTGGTCTAAATTTGAAACAGAATCGAAAAATAATAAGTAAAACACGATAAAATATCATTTTCGCCATTAAAGATGCCTTCGATGCAAATATCAAAATTTCACCTTACAAATTACAAAAAGAGGGTGTTTACTCGATGCATTGCGGTAGTTATCTAAAATTTAGTTTCTGCCTCTTATTCCCCCAAAAGTTACGTTTATGTATTTTTTTCTATTAATACAAAACATCTTCTTACCTGAGTGTGCGCCCCATTGATTGGATTAATGAAGTTGTAGGTATGGTTAACAGTCCTAGAGTAATGCAATCAATATATATAAAATTTGCATGTGTTTTAAATTATATGTAATGGTTTTATGGCCAGAATTAAATGCTTTTATAAAATTCAAGTAATAAACAAGTGATCGTGAATGGACTAACCTGGAATTTGAAAAAAGCATCGTTAACTGTGAACCTTTCAGAATAACAAACAGTTACATATAAAATTTTACAATTCAAACAATTCATTTGCGAAAAATTATCAAAAACGGTCAAGTCGTTCAAAAGATATAATTTTGAAAATCAAAAAATTATTAAAAACGATCAAGGCGTTTTGGAAATATAAGATTTTGAAAAATCGAGAGTATTTCAGGCTATAAAAGGCGAACGGAATTCTTTTACACAGGATTTCCATAGAATGACAGATGATCTTTCAGGCTACGATCAGGTAAACCGTTAGAACTATTTTTTGTTAATTTACGAAAATATCCTATTTTGGACCATTTCTAATCATTTTTGCGGAATCAGCATTTTTTGCGGAATCAGCATTTTTTTCGAAAATCGGCTATGTGATTTTTCTTAACATATTATCCCATAGCCTCATGCAGACGAAAATGAAAATGAAGAAAATCCTTTGAGCGGTCCTGAGAAAGCACGATGAACGAACGTACGCTTCAAGGGAAACATGGTTTGAACTACATCTGAAATAATATGCTCAATAAGAAAAATATACCAGAAGAAAATCAACACAGCTTTACACAATCGATGGCACCTATATTCCACAAAATCATAGAATCACTATACTGACAAATACCTTAAACATACAAAACTCTCCATTCGTCGCGAAATAAAACCATTGGTGTAGAATCGTCGTTGCCACATCCACGGCAACAACAAAACGCATTAAAATATTCCGTGTGTTCATATATAGGAAATTACCCCAGCAAACAAAATTTGGCCGCAATGCCGGTTGTCGATATATCATCAGTATTTACTTGTACCCCAAGAAAGGATTTCGGGAATTTGAAAATATATCCAGTGGATCGATGATGATTACGAGTACAGGCTTCCAGCAGTAGGACTTCTACAACCACAAATATCGGCAATTGTCATGACGACCAAAAGAAACACGTTCACGGGTAAGAAGATCCTACTCGGTGTTGAACCCCCATGAGCAAATTATTCAGGTTTTTATATAAACAAGTTAAAAGATATCGATAGATGCAATACCCCCTGTTTACGCTTGCGGCGGCGGGTGCATAACTACTCTACGCTATAAGTGAGCTAACTCAGTGTCGCTGTGAGCCAACTCAGTGTCCCTGCCGCTAAATTATTAATTTATCAAAATTAATTATAGACGAAGAAGAGCCAGCACTGTTTATTTTCATATCTAGTTCATTTTTATTTTAATTATAGTTTAAAGTAATTTTGTAAAACCATGTGTATGGTTTCATTATTAGGAGAATTACAGTATACTTTAGAAAAATCAGTTGTGTTTATAAATAACTTTATCTAAAGTTGACTTAATTCGTCGTTCGTTTTCACCCTGCTTTACCATGCGGTTATTAACAGGTGAATGTACAGTACCTATCAAAGGTAGGTCCAAGAACTCAATCTTAAAATGGAAACATAAAATAATATCTGGTTAGCTCATATAATGTGAACCCCAATGGGAGCATATAGGTTATTTATTTGTGAAAATTCAGCTTATATATATTACCACGTACTAGTGACGTTTTAAAAATTAATCTTTTAAGGATATATAGCCTAATAATCCGCTATTTTTCATTTAAGTAAGTATTTTTTTGAAAATTACCTGTGAACACTAACTGCATTCATGAGCTGCTGAGCTCTAGCGTATCCTCGCCACTCATCGGTATGCACTTCCGTATTTGGTAGCAATACTCTCTCAAAAATCGGAAACATCGCATCTCTACCTCTGTTTCTAGTAACAAACATGTAGCCTCTACCGGGAGTATAGCTGCAGTCAATCATCCCGACTACCCATATTTCCTCATTTGGGCGCCTTCCAACTTGGTTCTAAAATATTAAGAAATTGTTGGATACTTCGCTTTATGTTTCCATTACCATAATGGCATGTTAAGAATTTCATCTAGTAAACGCCTATGAAGCTAATATAAAGTATAAGCGCATTCCCCTCTTATTAAAAAAATATATTTTTGGAATACAATCTTGATTTGGAAACGCTAAAGATAGAACATATTTCAAAGATACTTTGTTTTAATTTTTCTCTAATTTGATCAATAAATACAGATTTTATAGAGGAGGCAGCATCAACATCCCCCCTCCGAGCCATTCTAACTTCAAAAAAGTCCAAAAATTGGTAGGGTTAACCTACTCGTTCCTCTCAACGGCCATTCTAAGATTAAAAGTAAATTAACGCGCTCACAACATTTGTAACGTCTCGTTGGAATTTTCTACTTCATTGCGCGGTTTTAAAAGGAATAAATTTATTTTAAACCTGTTTGTTGTTGTTTAAACTGCTTTTGACGAAAACAGATTTCAAAAGATTTTTAATAAACTTCCACTTCCTAGTTAACGCCCAACCTAAAAACTCAAAAATTAAATTAAAGCTCAGGATGTGAAATGGATCAAATACGGTACTCTCGAGTATCTAATAAGCGTCCCCCCGCTTATTAATTTTTTGAAATTTTTCCAACCCCCCCCCGCTGTTATTCCAACCAATTATTTTTGTAAAATTTTGGTAAATTTGCCCAAAAAATAGTCATTTAATCGCAAAATTAGTAAAATTATGTTAATAATCCGCTTATTATTTTTCCAACCCCCCCCCCCGCTTATTCCAACCCCCCCGCTTATTCCAACCGGTACTCGAGAGTATCAATCAATACTCATCATAGAAGCAATGGTCCAACATATCACACGTTATTGTTCTTATTTTTGGAAAATTCCAGGCCACTGAATGTTCTAATGTTTTTTGACCTCCATATTTATCTGAGAAAGGGCCCCGGCTTATGGGTTTCCCATTAGCATTATTCAAGTAGAGGGGTGGGGCACCATGATGAATTTGTGTTTAAAAATTATTCATAAAATGCAAGTTTTTGTGTATTTAAGTTTAATGAAAGGCTTAGTTGTCATGGAAAAAATAAAAGTCTAGTTTTTGTGTATTTTTACCTAGACACCAATTTTATATAGGGGGCCCATGTTTTCCATTTGGGGAGTACATGTTTTCCTGCAGGGCGCCTGGAAAGGGTGGCGAGTCATTTTGGGGAGGGGCAACATCAAAATTTGGCTTCATGGGGGCGCCCCCTCCCTCCCCAGTAGGGGAAACCCTGCCCTCTAATCAGCGCCCCACTAAGGAGTCTAAAATTATAATGAGCGACCCTGCTTAATGATCCCAAAGTACTTTGACAAGTTGGGATTATATTAAAAGAGAATAAAAAATGATGAATAATGCTTTTTATTTCGTGTAAAAATCTCAAACAGTTTGCTAGATATCGGAGTTTTAAATTCCAGCGTAAAATGTAAACTACTGTACAGCGATTAATTTTGTAAGTTATGACATCACATTTGGCATACCCCTATTTTTAACAACACTCTTTTATCTGTAATTAGAAAAGTATTGTTTTGTTTCAAACGATTTTTGGTCAGTTTGCAGATATTAATATTTGGAATGTTTTCCAAAAAATAATTTTGAAAAATATTACGCGGTTGACTAGTTCCAGGCTCCTAAGCGTTTTCACGTTTGTGGTTTTATCACAATTTCCGAGTGTCGTTTTGGAATAAAATTTCTATCAGATGTTTAAATTAGTATATGCAACATCTGGTTAAATTTTTGTGAAAAAGCGACATTCGGAAATGACCATATGGCTACAAATGTGAAAACGCGTAGGGGTCTGGAACTAGTCAACCGCGCAATATTTTTCAAAAAAACAAGCAGTGCGAGTATGGACCCACGTAAATATAGCGATTTTAGCAGATAAAATAATTGTTGAGAAAACATCAAAAAATTATTAAAAATCTGATGTTTTGATGGAATCTGACTCATTAAGGGTCCTTAAAACGAAAAAAAAAATGTTGATTTTAGGACCAAAAACCCCGTTTTTAGGGCAAATTTTGGCCCAGTACCAAAAATCGGTTAGTAGCCATATGGGTCAAAAGTTGCCATCTATGATGCTCTAACTTCATGCAAAATTTGAAAAAAAAATAATGAACAGATATCGAGAAAAATTCAAAAACGTTGATTTTAGGACCAAAAACCCCGTTTTTAGGGCAAATTTAGGCCCAGTACCAAAAATCGGTTGGTGGCCATATGGGTCAAAAGTTGCCATCTATGATGCTCTAACTTCATGCAAAATTTGAAAAAAAAATAATGAACGGATTTCGAGAAAAATTCAAAAACGTTGA
>JAUOBW010248877.1:0-10053 GCA_032360285.1 Lepidozona retiporosa | reverse complement strand
GAGGGGGGGCTGGCAAAAAAGGGGCAGAGCAAATTTGAAGGGGGCCTGCAGATTTTGAGTATGTAAAATAAAATTCTCATCAGCAAATAATTATTTTTTGCATTAAATAACTTCATTATTATATATTAAATATTTTTATTCATAAATATTTTTTTTTGCATTATTTTTTCATATAAAATAAAATATTTAGGATTTTTTTTTATTCTAAAAACTCCTGCATTACAGTGCGTTTGCATATGAAAGCAAGGCATCTGATAGACGTCACAAATCACACATGATTTTCATGTTACTTTAGTTAGTAAAGAATATCGAAACAGTATTCCTTCTCGCAGTATTAAAAACTCAAACGAAATCTTTCCAAATTGAGTTTACATAATAAACCTTATATAACTTACTAATAATAGCTTTATTTATTCACATTAAATATAACTAATCAATAAAACTCATTTACAATTACCTGTGAGGAATTCGGAAAAGGGAAAACGAAGTATCAGAGGGGGGCTGGATAAATATTGAAAAAAATTAGGATATGGCTATCCAGAAAGCGGGGGGCTGGAAAAAATCCAATTTTGAAGGAGGCTGACCAAAAGGGGCAGATCAATTTTAAAGGGGGTGTGACCTTGGTTGAAACTGTGGAGCGCGTAAAAGAGAGGGGGCGCTTATTAGAAATGATCACGTAAGCAAGATTTTTGTTTCATAGTTAATATATTTTTTAATGGTGTTTGGGAGGAAAATTAATTTGCCCTTAAATTTTTTTTAAATTTTAAATTCAAAATGGCGGATTTTGGGTCCAAAGTTCGCTATTTTGACAACACACAAAAAGTGAGCTATGACCCTACGAATTTTAGAATCTGATATTAGGCTCAGAGCGATATATTAGGATGTTAAAGTTATGCTATAATTTTCAGCCATATAGCATTTATGGTTCAAAAGATTATCGAATTTCAAAAATTTGGACCAAAAAAAATTCCCGAGAGTCCGAAATCGGCATTTCGGGAAATAATTCCAGTTTGGGACTACATGTTTTCCTAAAATTTTATACACAGCTTACCATCAATGCAGCAGCGGCGTCTAAAGAATTTTATGTCACCAAAATATTTAAAATCGGCCATTTTAGTGAATTTTTTCTACTGATGTAATTAATATACCCACTATTTTGAAAGTTATGAACATGAAATAAATGGTAATGAGAAGGAATTGAATAGAGGCCCCCGACAGCAGACCAAATTAACCGGTCGACGATAAAAGATTAAACGCAATTTGACTTGAAAAATCAGATCAGGCCAGTTAACCGTTATCTGACTCGGTTAAAAATTCGAGATGCTATCAGCTATCGAAGCTATATGTATCGGGGGCTTCTGCAGCCCCGGTACTGCTAGGGTTAAGAAGCCATAGAATACATGGGCGATATATATACAAATGTGTACCTGGAACATTTACCCGTCGTCATTTTTCAAAACTCCAGCCCAACAGATCTCTTGAAATTGGGAAAAAGGCTCTTTCATACCTAGGCCCAAAACTTTGGAACGACCTACCTTAAATCGCCAACTTAAGCTAATGCTTTTAAACATAAGCTAGAAGACGAATTCTCTGCTAATATTTCACGGCAAGAAGAGGATATTTACTTCTACTACTAAATTTGCATTTTTCACTTAACTCAATCTTTTTATTCATATGTGTGTTTTTTTTTCGATTCCAATGTTTTTAATTTCTTTCTGTTTTTCACTTTTTATTTTTAGCCTGATACAGGGGAAATTTCGAAAATAAGGACCTAGTCCCTATATTTGTCCCGGCCACTTCGATATTTTGTTATATCTTTGATTTTTAAATAATTTTATTTTTTATTGAATTTTAAGTGTAATTTAAACATATTTAATTCGTGGCAATAAAACCTACCTGCAATTTAACATCTATACAACATATAAAAAACGCCTAATTCAAACATTAATTTTTATGAGGCAATAATAAAATTAGGCTACCGTAATTATGCATCGAATAAATGCGCCCTTCTATTAAATGCACCCCTCTAATAGACGCCCTCTTAGAGCGAAAATTATGTCGACACACAGTTTAATCCCAGAAATAGATTTGGTAAAATCTAATAAATGCCCTGGGCGTTGTTTATTCGAAGCATTATGCGCGGTTCAAATCTTTCCGACAAACACCCACCCCCCCGGAGGACGGGGAATCCCCGGGGTGGGGGCAATTTTTTTGTCAAAATCCCCACCCCCCAGGACAAATTTTTTGACCGTTTCTTTTGATTTTCCTGGTTTTTAGCCTTATTTTGTGGTCAAAATGTTACAAAATCCCCACCCCCGGGGAAAAAATTGAGTCAAAATCTCCACCCCCGGGGGGTATCGGACAGATTTGAACCACGCATTACGGTAATATCACTTTTTGATTATATATTATACCAGTTTAGGGGCAATTTTATAAGTGTATTTCGTTATAGAAGTAATTTTAATACAGTTATTTCCCTTATAATTTCAATTATATTTTATATTTTTAGAGTTGATTTTTTTTGCTAGTTGGATATAAAATAATATAAAAAAATCATTTTTGGGGGAGCGCTTATCAGAGAGGACGCTTAAAAGAAGCGGCGCGCTTAATGGAGCTTTTACCGCATCCATAAAACAAATCCACTATAAAAATTACTAGATAATGATTCATACATATGAAATTTTTGTAGATGGGGAAGTTATTTTAGATATGCATATTTTTTTTTTGTATATGAAATTTCTTATCTCTAAATTCCATGCGTATAGGAATCAATTATCTATCTGGTAATGTTTAACTAATAAAAATTGGCCCCGGATGTAGAGCATTTTACCCACAAATCCTTCCGAGACTCACCCCTGGGGATGGAGGGACTGCCCAGATTTATCAATCTTAGCCTTAACTTTGTTAAATCCTAACCTATTAGCAAAAACTTTTAATAAAAAAACCCAATCATTTCCCTGGAATTGGTTTAGAAACGATTTGGTCGGCGTATAACAAAATAATCTTTATCGGATTATATAATTTTTATACTGATTCGAACGTCAAAAATTGAATATAATATTATATTACTACATCACTACACGTTTTTTTTTTATAAGCAACTGAGTTGCTTAAGTCCGAGGCTGAAAAATGGGACAAAAAATAAGCAACTCCCTAAGCAACCCCCTAGGCTGACTTTCCTTGGAAACTAGTATCAACCTAGGCTAAGATGTCATAGAATAGTAAAAACAGCTTAGTATTAGTGGATTTATAAAACAAAACACTGAAAAAATGAATGCAAACTTGAAAATAAACAGGGGTTAATAGTTTGAAACTTTTTTTATCAAAAAAAAAATAGAAACATTGTCTGAGATTATCAGATAATAAGCAACCGTTAAGCAACTTTGAGGCTGAAATCCACTTAAGGCTCTAGCAACTCCAGGCTGAAGTCAAAAAGTGAGTTGCTTATAAAAAAAACAACGTGTATCTACTTTGATTCCAAGGTCTAAAATTCTCATCGTTTTTATTTATTGCCCCCGCATATCCAGGAGCAAAACTCCCCCGTCTAAAACCTTAATACGGGAAAGAATTGAAATAAATGTTTAATTTTGGTACAATATTCCCAGACGACACTCTTATTTTCACAAGGTTTTCTTGCACTCGGGAATTAACCAGAACATTTTCCAGTCCCAATGCTCTCAAATTATATTCATTCCTGCCGAGGTAATTCCACAAAAATAAAAAATAGACCTTAAAAAATTACCGAAGAGTCATTTTACACATTTTTGCTACATCTCTTTAGCTCTATATAATAAAATTATTGGTTTTCTATTTTGAAAGCATTTTATTTTGAGGTTCCAATAGGTTACCTTTGATCTTAAAAATCATTATTTGGGGAGGGGCCGGATCCCAAACCCCCTACTCCAGTGATAGGGTTTTCTACTTCACTTGATGTACTTATTAACTTAAATGGTTCAAACTTCCTGGGGAAATGGGATGATATAATCCGTTATGAGCTCTGGGACTATTTGAAAAATATGTATTCATATATAATTTCTGCAACTAATTCTTAAATTCAACGGAATTATCTAACTAGTTTTCCAAGTAAAACCCTTCTTAAGCCGTATTTTTTAAAAAAATATATATTATATTATAAGTTTTAAATACAACATTATTGACATGTTCTGCATTATCTATCATACTAATAAACCATTTTTCAGCGTTGTGAATGCGTTAATTATTTCCTTGCTATCAATAGGGTCATGTATAATTCTTTCACACGCTTGCCTGAACTCTGGAGTAAGGTAATCCCTAGGAACGTCTTCTAATTCTGCGAGCTCGATGACTTCATCAAATAACTGATCGTTAGTAATCCGAATACCTATAATTAAGAAATAAATTTAATATACCCTTATTATAGAAAAACCTTAGCATCAGTTGTGGTATATCAGAAACATTTACGGAAAATTGTATTACAGCTCCACTTTTTCATGTAACTTAAAAACAATCTACGATAATAAAGAACTTTTTATTTATGGATCAATGTTTTTTACATAATTAAAATGGCTGCGGTCACACCAAAATTTAGAAACTCCATTTAGCTAAATGGGATTTTATCACCATAGCAACAAATGAGAATTTACAATTTCTTGGTGTGACTGATGTTATTTTAAATGAAATTCCATTCAAAGCTAAAAGACGCTTACGAGCGTCTTTTAAATCCCATTTAGCTCCTTTATAGCAAATTTTAACAAAAGAAATGAACGAAAAAATGGTCGATTTTTCGACTAAATGTAACCATTCCTGTATATTGAAAATGTTAAAAAAATCCCATTTAGCTAAATGAGATTTCTTTGATGTTTGCCGACATTCCATTAGTTAAATGGAATTCCATTTAGCTAAATGGAGAAATAATTTTGGTGTGACCGCAGCCAATCTTTTTCGTTCTCAAGATAATTCGAATTTCAGATTTTTAGTATACATTCCAAAATTAACTAAGAACTAAACATTTTCAATTTTTTTTTAGTGTTTAAATGGATAAAAACTACCTGGAACGAACTAGGATATAAAGGTTTTGACATTAGATTTAGCAAGTATTTTTGAAGATATGGCCCCCTAAAAAGCAAAAATTGAGAGAATTTGACTAATGTTATAGTAGGGCAGGGGGCTAAAAATTCGAAATTAGAATTATCATAATTCTAGAAAAAACATTTAATGGTTCTCATTTTATGAGCAATTAAATACATTATACGGTTATAAAGGGTCGGGCACAAGATATTCCTGTCATCATTTAGTAAACAAAACAGCAGTTAAACCAATAATTTTATTTCCTGATTGTTATAAATTAGCCAATTAAACGATTTATACTTATAATTATACTTTAGAAAGAACCAATTAAAATCATTTAGCTAATATAAGCATCGTGCGATATTTTTAAACAAAAGAAACTTATGTAACTCAAATAAATAACAAAGTAATATTATACTTTGAGTTGACCTTATATAATCAATCCTAGATTATTTTCAATTTCTTTGCATAGAGTTAAAACTTTTTATGTAAAATATCATTTGTCCATATAAGTTAATTTTATTTTTCGTACTTTATGTTTGGTTAGAATGAGTACTTTCATTCGATTGTGTTCGAATTTTATCCATGCACCAAATTTAGAAGTTTTTCCAATCTGCCAAATTAAATTCCCGCGAAACGCAAAAATTTCCTTCCCTAAAGTTAGCTAAACCTACCACAGTCTTGCAATCCATACTCTTCAGGGAAATCATGTATATGATTTGGCATTCCTGCTGGTAATAGAACATCCTTTTGTTTTCTAATATGGTGATTGTTCCACATGTCGACATATACTTTTAGCTCACGTTCGATAACAGGTATAACCAAATAAGCTAAGCAGCTTCTAAGCGGCAATAAAAAGAAATACCAGTGCTAAATAGTTTAAACTAAAATATCCAGCTTCTCGTTCAATTTTAAAGTTTAGCAGCCCGGGATCAGATGAAAATATCCCGGGCCAGGAAGTTTTAGTTATAGCAGTTTTTGAGCAAAATTAGGGGGCCGGGAAAAACATGAGTACGAATTCTCTCAATACTAAATTATTTATGAAATAGAAATTGCCGTAACAAAAGGTCCTAAAAATGGCGTCAAAGTTATATCCCGCCAGTAGGGATACAGGGAAATATCGAAGGTTTTTATATCCCGCCAGGCGAGATACAGGGATTATATCCCGCCAGGCGAGATACAGGGAGGGAAAGGGAAGTACATAAAATTCATACCTGTCAAATTCAACATTGGGATTGTAGATGCTATGGTCTACTAAATATTTCAAATGAAGCTTGAAATATTTTTCAAATCGTTCATGAATTCCGCGCCACCATCTTTCAATCTAAAATTAATCTCAGATTATAAAATTCCAAATTCATCTTTACTGATTAAGTGGAGTTGCCACTAGTAGGTTGATACATCAAAACTCGAACATTTCGGCGGGGCAAAATTTAGGATTTTTTTAGTCCGAATATTAATCCGTCTAAAATTCTTAGTTGTCCGAATTAGTTCTTGCCGAAATTTTCTTTTCAAAAAATAGTAATAGGTAAAAGAATAAATTTCTATGTTATTTTACTTCAGTCAAGCTTGTTTAGTTTATATCCCTATCTAGATTAGAAAAACGCACCCAATGAGATAAAAAATGTCAAATAAACGCCTAAGAAGCTTACCAACAAATAAAGTTCAATGAATTACATATATGTTTACGTAGATATAAACCAAATTGTTTTTGTTTTGAAAATGTATACAATCATTTAAATGTGTCATTTATGGTGAAGAGAATACAACATATGGGGCTAAATAATTAATTTTAGGTAGTTTGGGTGCGATGAAAATAAGTGTAGAGACTTAATGAGGATGAATTGAATATTTAATATTTTTATAGGTTGAAAATAATTTGAAAATAAAAATCAATATATTTTTTATTAAAGGCAGTTTAAAATATGTAGTGCTATTTCACTCATTCATTAACATCTATAAGAGTACAAACAATACAAAAAAATAAGATTTTACACCACAAAAAGAGCAGGGTAATAATTTTTAGGATTTCACATGATTGAAGGGGGGGCGAAAATTAAAGGGGGCGAAAAATAAAGGGCGCGACATATAAAGGGGGCGAAATTTGATGGGAATAAGGTATTTTTAATGATTTAACGCTATTGTGGGTGAGCTTTTTCAAACCCCCATTCTGGGTGGGGGGGGTAAATTTACCCCCCCTATATAAACTATGACTGGCACATGCTATCGACTCCAAATTTTGCACCAGGATAGCATTACCAATCTAGTTTTTAAAAATTTCAAAAAAAAATTTCACCATTATGTCTTCAAATCAACCCATTTTTGCCTAAATATGACGTTTTTATTTAACAATCAATAGATTTTGAGCCAAACATGATTTTTAGTTGTGGTTTCTTGCATATGGTCACAAAATGTCTATATTTTAAGAATTTTATAGATTTTATAAATATTTTTAATCTTGTGACGTCACAATTTGATGTTAAACATATAAAAACTTCAAAAAATTGACAATTAAGAATTAAAATGAAAAATTGGCCCCAATTCTTACCAAATTTGGTCAAAAATGCTATAAACAGTCAGAATAACGTTCTTTATTAATTAAAATACAGTTATATTAATGGTGGTTGCTTAGATTTAGAATATTTTGATGACGTCAGCATTTTTTCTAAATTTCCATATTTTCAACTATAATTGGCTGGAAAAGTAAGAAATATAGCTAATACTTATATAAAAATGCTGTGTAAATGATCTGGAATATACAAAATATAAATAAAATCTGATTTTAGTCGTATTTAGGCCATTTTTAAGTAAAAAAGTGCATTTTTTATCAAAAATTTTTTTTTTTTGATCTGACGCCTCTTGAAACGCCCGATGATACACACCCTTCCCGAGGGCGCATGGTGCCAATAATTTTTTGGCACATAGCCAATAAGTATATATTAAAAGTCAACAAGTTTCAATACAATGGGGGTCATAGAAAAAAAGTTATAGCGAAAAGTTTCACTGGGGGGTAAATTAGGGTAAAGTCGTGATTTGATAACACTTAAAATGATCTTAAACTTCTATGAATACAAAAAATATGAATACTAAAATACAAAAGGCTATTTTATAACAATAGCAGCAATGTTCTAACAGTTTATTATTAAAATTAATAACATAACAAAAGAAATAAGATAGTAAGTGAGAATCGTTGATCTCAGCAAATCGAAAACAATAGAGGAAACCCATCTACTTATGCTAGATTACTAACTTTAAGGGTTATTGTTCTTATAAAAGTGTTATAATAATGGCTATAATGGCGGTATATACAGATATAATTAGAAATCTAATCATTGATTATAGCCCAATAAGATATACAGTATGTTTGTAGAGTGACGAACAATCCAATTTTTCAGAAATTAACGGAATTTATTTTTTCTCAGGTTAAAATGATATATATGTTTACATTATAGCAGAGTTTTTTAAAAAATAGTATTGATACTGTAGTCAAAATATGTTTTTTACCTGGTTTGATGTAGAAGGACCATACAAGATGGAACTGCTAGATGTATCCGGTTCTTCACCAAGCAACGCACCTCGCAAATATGCGTGAATTATGGCAATTTTAACAGTCTCTGTACCTTTATCAAACCTCAACTGCTGTGGTAATAATTTTGTACTCTTTAAGTAGTCAATATACCATAACGCAGGATAATCAGGGTTGTGATTACTTGTCCAAACTCGGATCCATGCCAGTTTTCGACTGCATGTATCAATTGATCCATAGATGGCAATTGGAAATGTGCTACTTTGATAACCCATAAGTTTATCATGTCCGTCAAGGGAATGAACAAAATTGCAGCCTGGTGATGTAAACGTTCCTTTTTTCTTCTTCTTTGACGCACCAGGTCTTCTCTCTTTTAAGCTTTCCGGATCTAATAACCTCATGATCTCGTATACGACATCGCGTGGTACATTGATCCTATATATCTAAATCATACCGCAAAAGGTGTTTATTAAATGATCATTAACTCCTTAAATTCGTGGTTCAAATTTTTCCGACACTCATCCCAGGGAAGAGTAATAATATTGACATTTAAAAGAACAGAAAATTATATATAAATTACTCATGAAAAATTTTTGAATATTGTTTATGCATATAAATACCAATACAAAGTTATGGCGAAATCATCTATCAAGTCCAAAAAAGGTACAGAACCAAATTGACCGATCGATTAGGTAATATGACAACATTGACGCCGATTACAATTTTTTATATATCTGATATTTTTCATATGAAACATATTTTAAGAATTTGGGAAAAACGCGAGGACAAATATTCGCTATCTAACATGTGATAATTGTGCGTCAGTATTATATCGGCTATCGAAAAAAATCGTACCCGGTATATTGCGAATCAGCGCGAATCTTCAACTAGACCACATGAATAAAATATAATTCAACTTCCAAAATGTAAAATAATCACGTTTTACTATGTTTTTTTATAGAATGAGCAACTGAAATCAGACTGGGCATAAAGTAAAGTATTTGTTTAACGTGGTAACCGACAAATATTTCCAGACAGGCCACAGGTCCGGTAATAGCTCTATTTAAAGCACCCATCTGTGCTATGGTTAAGCTGAAAAAATCGAATTCTAATCGTATTCGAAAAATCATATGATCTGTGGAAACAGCTGGGTTTGAACCCCGTACCTCTAGCTCAGTAGGCGAAGTCGTTAATCGCTAAAGCCAAACTACCTTGCATGTCCCGTCATTATTGTCTAAATTTTAACTCCTCTGTGCTTAATTGTAGGGGGGTCATTTTGCAGTTTTTTGAATTTTAGACCCCAATTTTAACTTTATTATGACCCCCCCGGGTTTTGTGACAATATCCAAAAATTACCACCCCTCGTTTTATTATCACCTCCTTTAAGTACATAGGATAAGCTATTTACCCTCCTTTTACTGTCATAAGACAATCATAGATTTCGAACCAGGCATACTCTAGGACATTGGGTAGAAATATAG
>JAUOBW010248766.1:0-11466 GCA_032360285.1 Lepidozona retiporosa | reverse complement strand
ACGGTGTTTTTTCTTTAGAAACCCGCCCTTAAGGGCGGCACATACCTATCTTCCAATATAGGCAAGTACCCCCCCCCCTGGGAACAATAAGTAACTTTGCTTAATTTCGAAAAATCTAACTTTTATCATATCAGGAAAAACCCTAAACAGGTCGGGATTTTTGGACATTGCCCGTTGTATAGAATTTCAACTGTGTGTATAAACGTCATGACTTAATGCTTAATTAAGGCTAAATAAAACAGAAAAGCTGCTAAAATGAGTTAATGATAAGTAATGGAAGCTAGAAAAATTTGGGGGGGGATGGTTGTGACAGGTTCACATTATAGAAAAAATAAAATTTGGAGGGTTTTGTCCGTTGTAACATTTCAGTGAAAAGTTTTTTGGGGCTTTTGTCCTACTGTACAAGGTTTTTGTCTTGCGGGCTTTTGTCTCGGGGCTTTTGTACCACTACCAGGGCTTTTTTCCAAGGGGGCTTTTGTCTGTACACCATCTCGTAACAATATAAAACATAAGTGCGTTTAAATATAAATATACGTATGTACATGGGTTCGTTTTACCGGGGCGGCGTTTTTGCTGAAGGAAAGAAGTTTAACTTCCTTGATTTTTTATTAAATACTTTTGATGGCAATATATTGTTGTAAATTCGAAAAAATATACAATATATTCGTATACGCCTTACCACTACCGCCTAGTAAGTATGCTCCGGGGTATTGTTTTTGTTTACAATGAAATAGATTTTAAATGTAAAAATCTGGTACATTCGTGGTTTATTCATATTTTAATCTAATACCAACCAAGGTGTACTAAAGGGATATGAATCGATGAGGGGGTACTAACGACATATCATTATGGGGTACTGAAACCTCGACGGTTACTAATTTCAGAAATTTTCTTATAATACGGACTTTCACCATTTTCTTTCCGTTCGGCCGAATTGAATCGAATTTTGTAAATTTTCACAAGCTCGTGTTAATTTATTAGGGTTTTTTGTTTTGTTTTTAACCATGTGTTTCTTATGACTGAATAGTTAAATCGTTTCTCCACAAAATTTTCAATATATGATAACTTTACTCAATTTACAAAATATTTTGATTTTGGTAAAAATAAACTTTCGTTGTTAATTTTTTTCGGTGTGACGTCACATATGCAAAAGTTATAAAATAGTAACCTCCGGGGGAGGTACATGGGTAAGGATCAGACAGGGGTATGCCGCCCGAAATTCAAAAAGTACCAGCTTGTAGGGAGAAAAAAATTTAAAAATGATACCCGTTTATAGAGGTTTTTAACACTAAAACCCCAAAAAATTTCTAATGTTACCCCTTTTATATGGAGAATTCTTCAAAAAGTACCCGTTTATATGAAAAATCTTCCAAAGTACCCGTTCATAGGGAGAATATTCGGAAATTTAGACCCGGTTGTAGGGATTTTTTCTCAAAAATACCCGCCCGTATTGGCGGCACATCCCTGTCGGCCAACATAGGTAAGTACCCCTGGGTAGAAACCTTAATTTTTTTTTACAAAATTTAATTATTTCTAATCATAAATAATAAAGAAATATCTGATTAATAAAGGTGGTCATACATTTTTAAAACTTTTTTGTTTGATATTGAGTTTTAACCGCTTACCTAAAGGGTATTAAACTTCGCGGGGACTTAATTTGGTAGATCAGGCACATTAAAAAATTTGGCGGAGAAAGGAAATTTAAATTCGCGGATAAAAGATTTCTGAAGAATAAAGTGTGCATTTTATAACAATTTAATTGCATTTTTAAAGCTTAAGATTCAAAATTTTTTTAAAGGAAATTATTCTAAAATTTGGAGCAAAAAAGGGAATTATTTAATTTCACGGATCAGAAGAAGCATCCTCACCAACGTGCGCCCTTACGCGGAGCAGCAAAGGTATTTCTTTTAAATATCTTATTTTTGTACCTAATATTGATATTTTCGTATTTCTTTATTTTTGTTTATCTTCCTTTGCCCTGCTTTTGAAATTCAGGCTATCGTAAATTTGGTAAATTTAATTATAACAACCTGATTTTATTTCTTTTACTTCTATTCAATTCCTGGAAATGGTCATTCCTTTAAAAACTTTCGTTTCGATCGTTAAAATGGGAACACGGGGAACCGATAGGGAACCCGGGGAACTGAGTATATCGTCAAGTGGTTACTCTTTAGGCAGGTAATTTGCCGCCGTTTCAATATAAACTATATGCTCGGCTAGGCTAGGCTAGTCTAGGCCATCCGCGAGGGTAGACTCGTTTAGTCTTTCTTGAGCTTTACGGGAATTTGAATTTGCAAGACGTATTCCCAGCTAAGAAATTCTCCCGCGCGATTGTAGAGACTATTAACAGTCTATCCGCGAAGGTTAAATTTCACACGAAAACCTTAAATTGCTATGGCTATTTATTGTATTTCCGCAATCAAGCACCACCTCCATTGTAATGTTATGTTATGTGTTCTTTATTAAGTTGGTAATTTTACAATACTTGCCCGTTAAAAATCATACTAATTTACACCCACTAACTAGTAAAAATAGCTTTATTTCAATATATTCCGTTTCCTGTGTAATTTTAATGCCAATTAAACCAACAAGCTTAGCCACTTAGTAGTGGCAATTTCAACATAAAGCAGTACTTACTCTGGAATTATCTGTCTGGTGTTAAAGGAGGGGTTAGGGGTTCACCGATAGATTAAACCTCTCTAATACGTCTGTACCCTCGTATTTTTGCTTTGACTAGGATCAGGCAGCGTAAATTTAAATTGCATGGAAACTATAAAGAACCGCGTGATTGTAATGTCCGTAATAATAAGCCACGGCATTTTTGAATTTAGCGTGACTTATATTCTGTGAACATCAAAACTCTGAATTTACGGTATTTTGTTATCAAATTTCAGTAAACCTAAAGGAAGATTCTACTTATACGGAGTCAAATTAGAGAGAAGCGTACCGGAGGAACCAAAAATATTGTTCGAGTTTATAGAGAGATTCGAGTTTAAGGGTTCGAGATATAGTGTCTACTGTATGAGTCAGGGAAATGTTATAGTCGCGAGTTGGGGAGTTGCGAGTTTGATAGTTGGGGAGTTGTAAATTTTGCCAGTACCAATTTTTAAAAATTTTACTTAAAATTATCTTAGCAATCCGTACCTGTCTAATTAATTGTTTATCCACAATTATCTTAGCAATCCGGATATGTATTTGTCTTTCTCTACCTTTTTCAATATGCACATTAAAATTGGTCCGTAACATGATAAGTGATATATTTTTATATATTCTTATTTTTACCTGAAAACCATTCTTGAATTTTTTTAAGTGGTTATTTGCATTCATGAATCATGGTTCAAATCCTCAATATCATCTAATGATCATAGATTAAATCTTGGTAGCTATAATTGAATTATATCTGTAAAAATAATAGTGGGTATGATGGAGTATGCCTTTACTATAAGGAAAATTTACCCTAATTCATAGACTTGACCTTTCTATTATTGTGTGCGAGATTAAATTGAATGGACGTAGAATTTTCTTTCACATGTTTATAGATCTCCAAGTCAAGCACCTGAAGAAATTACATCACTTGACACTGTATTGAATAGACTAGTTTAGTCTGTCTTGAGGTTTACGGGAATTCACGGGAATTTGAATCCGCAATGGCACAGGCCCAGCCAAGAAATTCCCCCGCGCGAAGGTAGAGACTATTAATAGTTTATGTATTGAGTAACACATCAACACGGAACATCCTTTTTGGTAGCTTTTTTATTAGTAATTATTTTGATGCGAGAAATAGCAAGCGGTTGACGGAAGATTCCACCAATGATTATGGACACAAACTTGATTTCCTAACTACCAGTTCACGTTATAATCAGATTATCTCTGGACCAAAAAATCTTGAGCCAAATAAAACCCCAACTTGTATTGATCTTATTTTTACTACCAAACCAAACATTGGTAAGATATTCGAAAAGCTAATCTACAATAACCTCTTTCAACACTTTAGACACTATAACTAATGTAAATTTTAAAGCATTTGACAGTAGCTCCTTAGAAACACAAGGTATCTTTCTTGACATGTCTTAGGCATTTGACAAGGTATATCATAAGGGGTTTCTCCACAAATTATTCTCTTATGGGCCCTTATGGTGTCGAAAGTAAGTTATATAATATATTAAAAAACTTCTTAAACGAAAGGAGACAGTGTGTAGTATTAATTGGTCAAACCTCTGATTGGAGCGATGTTAAAGCAGGTGTGCCGCAAGGGTCTGTATTAAGGCCACTTCTTTTCCTAATTTACATTAACCATTTGCCTGATAACCTATTATCGACAGCCAAAATATTCGATGGGTGGTGCTAAACTAACTGCATCGATGGAGGGGTGTTGTACCGGCACTTTGACAGGTTAAAAAATACCTTGGTATTATGCTATACCGCTGATATTTTGCAGAATGGTAGTTTAGGAACGACATTTAATATTACAACAAAATCGCGTCAAAAAAATGACGTCATGTTGGAGAATTTTGACGTAAAAATTACGTAAATTTCGCCAATTTTTCCGAAAAAACTGGTTTTTTAAAAAATCGAAAAAGTTTTAAATTTGTGACAAATGCCGTCCTGTTGTGGTCTTAGTACATAATAAAGGCGATCAAATACCCAAAATAGTTTTTTTGGTCAATTAATAGCCAGAAATTTGCACAAAAAGTCAAAAAAACTGGGCTTACGATTGGAAAATGTCACTCAACCCTGATTCGAACAAACCTGCTACTGAAGTAATATTTTCAAGAAAAGGAAAACCCCCTCTACATCTGCCTATCATTTTCAATGAAAGACCACTGAATAAGTAACCCTCCACTAAACACCTAGGCATGCAACTAGATTCCAAACTTGCATTCGAAATTCACACTGATGGAAAAAATTTCCAAATTGGACAATGGTGTAGGTAATAGTAAACGCCTTTATTACGTCCTATCCGGACAAGCTTTGATATCAGTATATATATAAATATTTTGTTATACCTCATTTAGACTATGGTGACATTGTATAAGATAAACCCAATAATGAGATATTTTGATATAGATTGGGCAATTTTTTATGACCTAAAAAGTTAATGTTAATGGCTAATTGGCCTGTGGACTATAATGAAAACAAAATATCCAAACTGTAATCTTTGGTATATTCAGGAACTTTTGGCCTGGGAAAATTTATTTCACCAAGGGGATAAAATTAAGTCACTAAATATATCTTAATATCATAGAATGATGACATATCTAGTGTGGGTCATGAAAACATATGAAATATTTGGTCGCAAGTAATTACTCGCTAATGGCTCTTTGAACGCATGTAGTGGGTCAACGTCACGAGCTATGCTTAGAGATGGGCGTTTTCAGAGATTCTGTCTTACCGCAATGTGCAAGTGAACTCAAATGTGGCTACATAATGTTAGCCCACAAGTGGTGTCTCGTGACGTTGACCAAAACAATTAGACGTCTAATTTCTTTGCGTTGACCAACTACATCGGGTCAAAGAGTCATTTAGCGAGACTGATGAGACCAAATGAGGTCGAAACAGCTGCTGTCCAGCAATATTCCTTTTAGCAATGACTCTCGAGGGAACTTGGCAACTAGTGTGAGGTAATCTCCAGTCAGCAGTGATACAAATTGTTAAAATCAGCTCCTATAAATAGAATGATATTTTTAAATACCTTAACCGGATTAATTTTTGCGCGGATTAAATTTCGCGGTTTTTACCTTTTTCTGCAAAATTAAATCCGCGCGAAAAATTTAAAAACGTAATATATGCGAAATCAAATTTGCGCGAATTATCTAAGTGATACAAAATATCAAAATTATTTTGCAAAACAATGGCAAACAGGATAATGTTTCAGAGTTAACATGAAAAAATGAGTTATTTATACAAGATTTATGATAAAAACATGTCATGATAATATAACAACATCTTAAATCAAAATTATTTAACTTAAAAAACCTAAATTTCGAGCATCCGCGAAATTTAATCAGCGCGAAAAATCCAAAAACTCACCATCCGCGAAATTAAATACGCGCAAAATTCGTGAAATTTAATCCGCGCAAAAATATTAATCCGGTTAAGGTATGTTTACCTGAGAAAGAACTGTGTGTTTTATTTTAACCGATTTTATTAATTAATTCATATTTATGTCATACTATTTATTTGTTTTATTTTAGCACTTTTTCCTGCCCATGCACGGCACATCCCACAGGAATATCCTCACACTTTTTCCTGCCCATGCACGGCACATCCCACAGGAATATCCTCACACTTTTTCCTGCCCATGCACGGCACACCCCACAGGAATATCCTCACACTTTTTCCTGCTCATGCATGACATATCTCACAGGAATATCCTCACACTTTTTCCTGCCCATGCATTGATAGTATTTATGAAATTAAAGGATAACGTCATATGTCATTTGACGTCATTTTTTTAACGTCGTTTTAGACGTTGTTGGAATTGTCGTAAAAATTTCCGTCAACGATTTTCGAATTTTACGTTAAATTTTGATTAAGAAAAGTTTCTATGAACACTTTATTCATGACACCCCGACCTGATTACAATATGACCCGATTTATTAGTAGTAGAATAAAAACAAGAACTTATAACATAAGATTAAATTTTATAGAAATAAAATATTTGGTTGAAATTCCACCCCACCACTTACGTCCTGACGTGAAGCTGCTTACCATCTCTACCTATGTTAGACTTGATAAGTCTCTCTCTTATCTCTCTCTTCACGGGAAATTCACGATATCAGATATCAGAATGCCAGAATGTCTCTCAAAATTCCGCGGCTGTATATTTTCCGTAAAACTAGAGATATACTAAACTAGTCTATACCTATGTGAGATATGTGCTGGTACCGTATTGGATTTATGCGAGTGGCTATTGATAGGGATTTTTTAGACTGAACCATTTCTAAACCTAAATTTTACGAGGAATTTAAAAATCTTTTGAAGCCTTCATGAAAATGACGGCATGTTGGACTTTGGATGTCAATTTAATATTTACTTATTTTTTACAATCTTTCGTAATGGAGTTAGCAACAATTGCAGAGAGTGTGGGTTGGAGGAAGACTGACATTCCGTAAGAATTGAGTGTGCGTGCATCGTTTCGAAATGTTTTAATTTCTAGGAGAGCGTGTACATTTGCGTAAAAAGTATACGAGCGCTTTAAGGTCACTGTAAATTAAGTTAGAGCAAGAAGCTTTAAAAGAAATTTCTTTAAATCTTTTTGGTTAGAGTGATATTATATTCATTAAAAGCGCGGCGTTGGGATTTCGCCACAGCTACATGTCGGTAGAATTTCCTAACTGTTCCGTCGGGTGTATCTATAAGATTATTAAAAGTAACCTGTTTGTATTGAACAAAAAAAATTGTTATGTATGAGGGGAGTGATTACATTATTATATTGTGCATGTTTGAACCAGATGTTTTAAGTTATTTCAGCAAAATTCTATACCCGATGTAGGGTTCGTTTCTAAGATAAAAAGAAACGATTTCACTATTTTCGAGTTAGTTTAGTTACCATGCCAGTTCTATACCATAAGACATAAGAAGGGATTGTAAGTTAGTCAAACAAGTGGTTATCTTACTTAACCCTATCAACACTGGGCCATTTCATGACTTTTTAACTCTTCGTAAATTCTGAACTAGATAAAGTCTGGCCTTGAATTTCGATTTCCAAAAAAAATAATTCAAAATTTCGGCCCAGTTTCGTGACGCCAGCAATTTTTGTAAAAAATATTTAAATCTACCGAATTTTTTGCTTGGGAATAAGGAGACCTTTCTTCAGGGTATGTTAATTAAAATTTATGCATAATATCCTTAAATTACATATATGTTAAGATAAAACTAAAAAATTCCCCATGAAATCGCATATTTAGATTATGTTTTAGACCCCCTTGAAATTTTCCTGTCACATTTTTCGCAAATTGCTCTCCTTCGGCATAACCGCGAAATGTTATTCACCAAAATCTTTTAATAACATGCGAAAATATATCCAGGGAAAAGTCACAAAATTTCAGCAACATATCTATCGTGGTTCAGTTGGAATACGAAAAAAACAGGGTTAAATTTCTTACCCCTATTTTTGTAACAGTTTAATTACTTTTTAACGTATCTAAAACATCGGTCTAATTCCTTTATCGCACATAAGATGAGGTAACGGAGCAAAAACATCTACAGTTATAATTGAAAATAGTTAATATCTTCTTACACTAAATATGCTTGAAACGGGTGGGCTATAAAATGGATGCTCTAAAATAATTTAATGCGTAAAATGATAATACGGATTTAGTGCGCTTATCAAGGGCTAAGAAAAGGGTTAAGAAAAGGGTGAGCTTGTTATCGGAATTTTACGGTACCGCCCACTAAAGAGACATCATCGTTACGCCATGTAAGCACTTCATTAAGATCTCGTGCGTACTAGATAATCTTATCCAGAAATAAATTTGATAATTTAATCCAGAAATCAATTTCATAGATTTGCGTCTAATTAGGACACGCACTAATAGTAAATTAGGATAATTATGGATAACACACTGATACTCTTACAAAATAAGGGGTAGAACATCATCGAGTTACTCCCCTTGAGTTACGCCCTCGAGTTACGGTTTCCTTGAGTTACGCTTCCTGTGACGTCATAATCAGCGATTTTTTAACTTTTTAACTCGAGTGTAAAAGCGCCAAAACGTCATCCTCGAGTTACGCCCCGAGGCGTAACTCGAGTTGTATAAATTCACAAAAACACACTCGAGTTACGCCCGGGCGTAACTCGGGCGTAACTCGATTTTTACAAAATTACACTCGAGTTATGTAACTCGAATTTTACAAAAATTTGCAAAATTGAAACTTTACACTCGAGTTATGCCCCAATTTACGAAAAACTGTTACATGTCATGAAGTTGATGCATATACCGTGTTATGTATAATAAGTAACTGTGAATAACAGTAAAAATTACTACGCATTTGTTTGTACCCAGAGCCATGTAACACGTTTTTACATGCGGTATTATGAGAAACACATTTTGAAAGGCATTATTAGTGAAACAGGTTCATTATTAGTAAAAATTTTATCTAGTAAGAAATATTTTTACGTAGTTAGAAATATTTTTACGTGCTTCTTATTTTTATTGAATGATGCATAATAATAGTGAAAATAAAAAAAAATACTTATGAATCCATTGTTTTTTCATTGAACTTCTTAGTGATAGTAGTACACTTTTTTTTTATAAGCAACCAAGTGCTCAACTGCTATAATTTTAAGCAAGTCAGGTCAAAACTGTAAGCAAATTTTTTAGTATTGTATAAGATACCAGATATTTTTCGAAAATGATAGGAACAATAAGTTTTATTCAATATGTGTATATATTACAATTTACGTGTTTATCAAATTATTATCTACCTTAGTAGTACTAAATTTCGCGGATACAAATTTTCGCGAGCCGAAAAATATCGCATTTCGCGGGTACTAATTTACGCGAATGGCTTTTTTTGAAATATTTCGCGGGTATTAATTTTCGCGAATGGCTTTTTTGAAATATTTCGCGGGTATTAATTTTCGCGAATATACGATTTTCCGTAAATTATGTAGAACAGAAAATTTATCAATTATCGTTTTATATTGAATTACTTGGATAACATTAGGCTATTGAACACCTGTTTATAAGGAATAGTGTTCAACAGTACTTACTATTCCACTTTTTAACTCACTCTGTACTAGGGTATGAACTATCAATTTTAATATTAATGTGGAAGCGGACGCAACTGATTGTGAATTTTGTCGAGTCGTTCTTTTGCAAACGCTCTTCTTCCAAAGAAAATACCTAAAGTTAACTCGAGTGTAAAAATAAATTATGTTAAGTCTGAGTCCAAACCATTCACGATTTTTAGAATCGTATCCCATATATACGGACCGAACCTATACAAAATTTAAACTTTACAACATTATGTCATCCAATCTTTCTAATTCTAGACAATTCGTGAATAATACATCTTTTTGAACCATACACAAAATGGCCATACAATGACAGAGCCTAAATGATACATCTGTTTTAACCACTACCAAATTTCAAAAGTATTTGCCTGAATTAGTTTAGAATACACTCCGGTGCGTGACCTGACTAATCAGAACACACGCCGGTGCGTAATCTGATTAATCAGAACGCCTACCGGTGAGAAAAATGACTAGTCAGTTATATCACCGGTGCGCAATCTGATAAATCAATATACCGCTTATTATAAAAGGATAGCTACCGGTAATTGGCCTTTAATAATTAAAGATTTTAACTTTGTTGTGATTAGTATGTCGTTTTTGAATTACCTATCTGCTAGTTCAATATGTACTTTGTCTGGTTTATGAGGGATCGACGCAATGTATTTTAAATTACGTAGGTGACTCTAAAAGTTCCTCTAAATGACAATTTCCTGCAATTACAGTCCAATTGTGCATCAATCGTCTTGATTAAGTTCGATTAATTGCGATTACGTTCGATTAGTTCTAGTGATAATTAAGGTAACCGGTACCACTTAATATAAAAGGATAGCTACCGATATTATTATTTGAATAACGATTTTTAAATTATTAAACCGGTACCACTTATTATAAAAGGATAGCTACCAGTATTATTATTTGAATAACGATTTTTAAATTATTGAACCGGTACCACTTATTATAAAAGGAGAAATACCGGTATTCTTATTTAAAAAACGATTTATAAACTATTTAACCGGTAATACTTATTAAAAAGGATGACAACCGGTATTATAATTTAAATAATGATTTTAAAATGAACGAACCGGTACCACTTCTTAAGAATCGAAAACTACCGGTTACTTTATTTTAATAACAATATTTAAATTAGCGAACCGGTAGTAATAGTCATACAGGTTATATATGTTATATAACAAGATAAACCACTTCTTTGTAATTATTGCTAATATCCATCCAATACAACCGGTGTCTATAATTAAACCACAGAATGCTTTATATATATAATATGTTGCACCGGTTATGTAATTTTAATATAAATTAAGAAACCGGTTCTGCTAGATATATATTTTGATGTAATTTTAGCTTCAAACGAAATATTATCTACATAAAATATCAACCAGGGGGTATAATTATTTCAATTTTAATGGAACCGGTGTTTTCTAAAATAATAATAATAGGTACCTTTATTTACATTTGAACCCCAGTGGTGAGTTATGATCCGATTACCAGGGGTGAGTTATGATCCGATTACCAGGGGTGAGTTATGATCCGATTACCAGCGGTGAGTTATGATCCGATTACCAGGGGTGAGTTATGATACGATTACCAGGGGTGAGTTATGATCCGATTAATTAATAGCCAAAAATATGTTAAGTATTTTCTACAGGAGCAGTACAAAATATCGTTCGGTAAAATATGCAATTTCATAGATGAAAAACAAAAATATC
>JAUOBW010248655.1:0-11468 GCA_032360285.1 Lepidozona retiporosa | reverse complement strand
AACTTTATATATATTTTTACTTTTCAAAAAAATCTACTTATTATGAATTTTAGGTTAAAAAAAATACATAATATTGGCTGGAGTATTAGGTCTACTGCTCTTCAGCGGATCTTCAATTTTATTTTATCCAGTTAAATAGAATTTTAACTTTTGACTTTGAAATTATATTTAAAATATTTTTAATATTTTTCAAAAATATCCACGTAGGTATATACACATATTGTTTTTAATTATTATATCCAAAAATGATTTTTGTCCTAGTTTAAATGAAACATTAATTAGGAATATACCAAGTTTGGAATCCGCAGCTTCAGTAGAAATCTATTTATGGGCTTTGAAATTATCAATCTGAAATACAAATGGAATATTCACATCCTTAGAAGCTCCCAACTATATAATTTATTTATGGCTTATGATAATGGAATGTCTAAAAATAAAACAGAATATTTGATCTACCCGATCCTTGAAAACAAATGTGCATTTTTGCCAGTTCTAAAAACTTACTTACATGCTATATTTAAGCAAACGGAGGTCGGGTAATTTTTATATACTCGAATTGCTCCATCCCAACACCGCGCGTGGTTGCTTACCATAAAGATATGTAGTGCAAAGTCAGAAATTGTAATTATCAACAAACACTAAGGTTCAGCCAAAATGATATGGTTCTTACAAAAAAAAAGGTGTAACTTGCATAATTTATGCAGAATCCCAAGTGTTTGTCATAACAAGAACATCCTTAGAAGAAGATTTAAAGAGGAATAAAAAGTATTTAGGAATCTTTTTATTTTTCCTAAAATGTTCATTGGTTCTCAAATTATGTTCGTTTGAAGTTTATATATTATAACTCTGTTTCACATGACCCACTTCACAATATATCTCCTATAACTATAACTATAAAATCCCCAATAATTTGGCTTCCAAACAAACGATCTATTGCTTTCGCAAACCAATATCGTACTACTGTTTTTCATACTCATTAAAATGGGTTCCCTATTTTTTTATTACTTAGAAGGAATTTATTACTGGTAAAAACGTCAGTTTAAGTACTGATTGAAAGGAAATTTAATTACAGAAGTGTTATAACTTTGCTTATATATTTTACATAATATTTCTTGCTGGCCTTATTGAATCTTTTACCAACTGATTTATTATTTTTAAATGCTTAAAACTATACACCTTTACTTACGGGGTGGTTGAGTCCAAGCGTCTCCATATCAGTCATAAATTTACTAGAACTTCTGGGTACAGAACTCGGCCTGAGTTTATCTCTCTTCACACCTGGGGATTATACCCGAGGTTTTGGGCCCAACAGTGAGGATTCTACCCAATAACTACTTTGCCCGGGGTAGGGGGTGGAGAGAGCAAAAAATATCTTATCTCCGTAAATATATATATTTTTATTTTTTCTTAATCGTTATTTTTGTAACTGTATTGCTCTTATAATACAAATACACTTTTTCCCTTTCAATTTAATGCTTATAAGTGGCATTTATCTGCGTATACAAGATTTACCAAGTAAAAATTTACAAAAATTAACACAGTGCTTGAGATGTGACCGAGTGTTTTTTTCCCAATAGCTGGAGGTATTTAATACAAAATTCTAGCCCCACCTTTGCGCCAGGGGTGGGTACTGGAAATAATTGAACCGCGCATAAAAATTGATCTAGAAATTGTATAGTTATTGTACATTTTCATATATATTATATTAATTACCAGTTCATTCAAATTAAGGATACATTGATGGTATCTCCATGGGGGGTTGCAATCCCTGTATGACGCTACAGAAACATTAGCTCTAAACGCAACAAGCGATATATCTGGAGCATGCTAATTGGTATAGACACACAGAACGATTGTATAAACACTTAGACACGCAACACGATCTTAATCATCTTTTTACGGAAATGAATTTTCAAACGTTAGAGTAATATTGATCTCAATGTACCCGCGGTAATAAATCAGTGGCTGATAAATATTGGATTGTGGGTGTTCAACACGATAATGGAAAGTTTGAGACATGGAATAAAAAAATCATTTTAAAAATAGTCTATTTAATTGGACAATTTTAAATGAAAAGGTCGCTTCTTACTGTTACTAATTATATTTAATAATTTCACTGTTTGTTCGTTAATAGGGTAATATTGTTATCCCCGGGATACCCTTATTAATTTATTCGTTTGCATGTCGATAATTAGAATTTTGGACATATTAACCAACTGCGATAGTATAGATTATGTCATACATAATAAAATATAAATGTAATGACCTGTATTATAATGAACCGTTTACCGTGTTATTTAACTCTTTTGGTTGCAGAATTCGCTCGTTTTATTTCTCCATATTTAAAAATGTTAACATTTTTCTCCTAAATTCAGGTAGTCTACTAAGATTGGCCAACTATAACGATTTTCTTATATGCGGTCTAAAGTAAATTCGTCAAGATTCATTAGATCAATGCAATATGTATGAAAGCCAATAAAATAACTAAAATTAATATTCTTTGCTATTTCACATAAATCCCTAAATATAAATTAATCTTACTTTATTATTTCGTAGAAATCACAAAAGGTTAAATCAACTGGGGCCCACCCAACCTTGTACACTTTGCTAGAAATGATTGTTTCTGTATAGAATGTATGATCGGTGCCTTAGAGTTCCTGATTTTCACGACCAAATATAGTCCAGTCTCTAGTGAAATGTCACATTTATTTCTAAAACTCGTGATAAATTGTATTCCAAAATTAATAAGAATCGTAAAATATTGAAATTTCTGTATTTTCTGTTCTTGTGATTATATAATAAGTCTTGATTAGTATTTTTACGAATAGTTTTGACCCGATAGTTTTGAAGCGGTCGCATATTTGTCAAGATCATAACAAATATCCAGAAGATTAATTTTCAAATGACTCAGTGTAAATGTAGCTCATAATTTGTTCGTTTAGGGATTGTTCACTACACAAAATGTTGGGCTCATATAAAAGAGCTTTAAAATTATCTAAGATATTTTTTATGTTTCCAAAAAAAAAAGATTATTATCGTTTCTCAAGTTATGGTGATTTGAAGGTCATTTAATTATACGTAATCTTTATTTTTTCTTTGGCGATTCAAGCATTACATACAATCTGATCCATGTACAGAATTTATTTTTCACTTCTAAATTATTATAATTTTGTGTGTTTTTTTTTAAACACTTAAATAAATCATTAAGTATTAGACTTGTATCATAATAAATCGTAGTTTCATATAAAATCCCGAAACTAAACTTACTGTTGATGATTGCACGATTGAGAACGTAAATACCTTCTGTTACCTGGGTCTCGCTACATATAGCAACAAGGAAGGGAATTATATTGATCTCAGAATTTCTAAAGTTACGTGTAAGTTCATTAAACTGATTAAAGTGCTGAAAGACAAAAATAAATGCACTTTTAAATCGTAGAAATATTCTTTAAGCATGTGTTCGTTCTCGCCTTACTTATGGACTACAGAGATATCCCTGTGTGACTCAAATAAAATATGTAGAATCCTGCTGGTATCGTTATTTCTTCGTTATGGTTAGGGGTGGTTTTAGACGAAAAATCTGTAGAAATATTTGCTTTTTTGTACACGAATAATGAGCTTGAAACTACTTTATAAATATTCAATACTTGTTGGAGAACAAAACATCAACCTTGTCAAATTAAGTTTATTCTTTATACCTAAGACCAAATATTATATGGATCATTGGCTCAAAGTATGTAATCTCCTCTGAGATATATCGATTAATCAAGCAAAAAGAGAAACACAAAACCGGAGCGGTTTCAAAGAATTGCTTGTTAAAAACTTCCCAATTTTAAAAACAGTGATTCTCCTTATTATAGTACAATTACTTTGACCTGAGGATTTATAACGTATGTTTGTAACAACAAGCAACCTATTGCTTTCAATAACCGTAATATATTGATGGCGAAATTTGGTGAGCTACACCTAATACAAAATACAGTGTAAACACCAGTAAGACACATTTCCAAGTAAAATATTTGTTTTTGTTTGTGATTATCAATTATTTTAGTAATTTCTACCCAATGTATTTTATATTCAATTATACACTGTATAATTATATTAAATTTAATTATATTTACTAATTAAATTTATTATATTTGATGCTTTCGTTAAATTTAGACGTATAACTTTAAATTTTACAATGCCCTAATCATGCTAGAAGGGTAGAGTCTAACTCCTCTATTGAGGAATGAAAAGAAATCCTCACCCAAATACATTAGAAAAATGTTATCCAAAACAATCCAGATATACACCACACCTAATGGAAATTAAGTGTACTACACACCGCACAAAACACGGAATATTACTCATTTAATAATTTATTGATGCTTTAACTAGTTTGTTGCCTCTTTTGATCATGTATTTCGCGGCAAATCCCTGGAATTCCCTCCGTTTCTTGTACGAACGATGTAGAGAATAAAAACACGGTTATTAAACTAAACAAAAAAAATATTCCATTGAAATAATTTCCCACGCTGGTATAAGTTTGATTATCAGTCATTACAATAATGCTACATATATGTCAATTAATCTGGATAATTCTCAAAAATTATGGGGGGTAATATTATGGAAAATCTAAAAGAAATGCTGTTTTTTAAGCAAATTATAGCCCCCTGAACCGATTTTAATCGATTTTAAGGACATGACAAAATCCGATGAAAACGACAGAAATTTGACGTCTAGGAGAATTTTTCTGGACTCTATTAGATGGAAAAAAATATTGCGTCATAACAAAGCACTTTCTGCTCTCATGTGTAATTTAGCACGCGGGTACGAATACTCTATGTACTGTGGGAAAATATAAGAAATTTTAGATAAAACAATGGTTGATGGAATGTTGATTTGGAGGGTGTCAGATGCCCAAAAAATCAAAACATTTACTAAAATACTGATTTATATTCGGTTAACTTTTAATTCTACTGCAAAAATATGACATCATTAATTAATGGCATTAGTTCTTCCAAATTTGGGCATCGTAATTTGGAGAAAAAAATTTACCTGGAAATAAAATGATGCCCTTAGCAATAAAACATAATTAAATAAATAACTATGAAACATTATTTGTATTCAATTTGTCATTCTAAAGTATTATTATTTGATAAAGTTTTCACATAACTAAAAAATCAGTAATATATTATTTTAAAATAGTTGAAATCTTTGTAATTTGCAATTAAATAAATATTTAATGACCAATGCTAATTATTCCGCGTACATTGCGTTTCTGTGTACAATCAAATATCTTAATTGCAAGCATTTTAACATTGCAATCTATTGGCCGTCATTCATTCGCAATACCACAATGTGACGTCGTTTTTCATTACTTATTAAATCACGAACGTTCTACATGAAAGTATTTCGACGAAAAAAGTCCATAAATTTCCTTTTAAAATCATTATTTTTATATAATATTTATATATAATTTGTTTCCAGTTTTTTATGGTATCTAATATACAAAATCTCTTTTGTGTTAAAACAAAGGCGCTAGTGACAGTTGCTATGGACGCTTTTATATAAAACACAATCATTACGAAAAATCGTAACATGCAACCTTTATCAATTATAAACGCAGCAGCAATTAATTGCATCTATTTTTAGTAACAAGAAGTATAAAAAACGTTTTAGTTACTCTAGCTATCAATTGTCCTAATACATCACAAGGAAGAGGTTAATATTATATTTAAGATAGCATTATGGAATCACCAAGCAGGCCAGAGTTATCTTTTTCCATTGAAAAAATACTAAGTAAAGCAACATCCTTAAAAAAGGATACAGGATCAGTGTACCCGTATTATGAAGCCATCTTCTTGCAGACGCATGGGTTGGAGAATCTAAGCTATCCTACTCACAGCAAGAGCTATATGTATGACCATTACACCACACCCTACACAAGGAAGGAGAAGAAGTGTTCTTGTCATCATTACAGGGAGGTTAAAACTGTAGCAAAACCAACTATTTTAAAAACTGAAGACGCATATTTTGAAGATTATAAATCTCCATCACCAATAAAAAGAGGTATAATTCTTTGAGGCTTTCGGTTCACTATATATTTTTTCATTTGATGAATTTTGTTTTTAAAGAATTCTTTATTGAGAGGGCATTGACAGATTTGGTGTTAAATTGTTTACATATACTGTATTGGAAATCATGTATAAATTATTAATCAGAAGGCTTTATTAGATGGGATAATTAAACATAATATTTTTAAAAAAATAAATTAAAATTGTTATATTTTTTTAGATATTTTAAAATTTATCTAATTTTCCGTATTTACTTTTGCTATTGAAGAACAGAAAAAAATATACAAAATTAAACCCAATATTTATTCTCCCTTATAGAACCATCGCCCTGCATTAGAAAGCACTCAGTAAATTCTACGTGTTCAGATACATCTACGTCGATTGCCAATACCAGCTCGGTTTCGGATGATGATACTCAGCTGGATACTGGGAGACGCAACCGGACCATATTCTCGAAGAAACAAGCTGCCATCTTAGAAGAAATATTTCAGAAAACTCACTACCCTGACTTAAAGTGTAGATACGAAGTCTCACAGAAGACAAAATTATCAGAAAATAGAATACAGGTAAGATGATATATTTATTGGAAATGAAAAAGTTCAAATTAAAACACAATGCTTTAAATTTTTGTATCAAAAACGCATTCAAATATTCGGTTTATTAGGTCAACCCCCTGTGTAATAGACGGGTTGCGATTTTTACAAATACCGTCTTCATTTCGAATTACCATAGAAATTTTTACAGGAAAAAATTGCAAAAGCAACCGACGCTACTTGCGAGGCATTTTTGCTCATAGAAATCTCCCAAATATAGGTGTTTTGTTTCATTTAGCTTTATGCCTACCAAGCTTTTCAAAAATTCTTCCCTTTGCATGAGCACTGGAACATCATAAGCCATCTACAATATTTTCTGGTAAAATCGCTACCCTTACTTATTTTCAAACCTAAAATATTGTTGCAGGGTATTTATCTTACAAAATCCACAAAAATAGATTCCAAAAAATAATAACATATACGGCATATCTCACTTTACGTTTGTTCCAATTACATGGAATATTATAGGATCTTAAATTGTTTTACCTTATTTCTGAAGAAATCAATATAAGGTTTGGGAAAGCACTAGGTTGTTTGTTGGTAAGCTAAATTATAGACAGCACACCATTTTTTAAGGATATATTTTTTTTAAATTCAACCACTTATAACTTTTGATCCTGAAGTCCGATTTTGATTCTGTAAACGGCATTTAGATATAATTTAAAAGTAACAAGTGAAAGTGACTATGATTATTTACGAAAATGCATATTTTTCACGTTATGACGTCACACAAACACGAAGAGGTCGTATGACGTAGATAGTAAATTCTGGCACGACCAACAGATATGCTCGAATCCCCATGATAAGTGATTTTCTTGGAAAATTTTGAGAGGCTATAGACTGCTGCAGATTAGCCGACAGGTTATGAGCGGTTCAATTTATTCGCTCAACCCATTCCGTGCACGTAATGATTTCCCCGGGGTGGCGACAATTTCTCCTGGTATATCATCCACCTCTGGGGAACCAACTCTAGGTATTTCCCAATCCAGGGCCAATTTTTGCAATTTTTATTAGTTAAATCTTTATGCATATAATTGATTCCCATATGCATTAAATTGAAATAGAATAGGTGCATTTGTGTAATAAAAGCATTTAAGTTACAAAAATAATGATTTAAAATAATCCCCACCTCTACCCCGGGGCAACATTCCTGGGTAGAATCTCCAACCCCGAGGCCAAAACTTCGGCCACATCAAAATCAGCCGTTAACACGAACATTCGTGAACTCGAACTAATTCGATTGATGACTCGAGTTATTGGGATTATAATATAAATAATATGAATAAATTGTGAGAGACATGTGGAAGTGTCAGCTGTTCGTCGTATCTTCTTGAGATTAATCTGTTTTTTTCAGCTAAGATCTATCAGAGCAACAATAAAAAGACCAAGTCTTAATGTTTCATGCTTTTGTCTTATGAACAGTACCTAAACTATGTTCATGAGAAATATTCCAAATGTTTGATGCTTTAGAAAAAATAAAGAATAAGTTTATTAGGTTTAGGTGAGAGTCGCACGCTATGGTATGGAATAATAGGTATCATAGAACAAAGATAAATTTTTATTAAATTGCAATCGAAAATACAGAGTTCAGACTGATTCTACTGCGCCTTGCAAAAGACGTCTCTATGAATGTAATTCGTGATATATTAGATACCTCGTTTACCATAGCGCCCAGAGTCCTGTTTGATGTTTAATTAGCATTAAGCGTTTATCAATATTAACTAACCAGTGCCGGAACTATTCTGTGTTTCCGACAGAAAATCAGATAAACTAATATATACTGATTATGAACAAGATTATTTCATGTATTAATAATAATACACAAATGTATTTTTTTGAACGAATCTTATTTATAAGAACATATACAGAGTCAAATTTAGTTCAAAAAAGGGGTTCGCCTTAACCCTCTGCTGCTATTTACTGGGGGATCCAGTTGACCCTGCGCGTGTTTTGCAGATATTGAGTAATTTTTTAGGTTGGCTAAGTACATTCCTCTTTTGTTAAGTAGTTTTTGGACCATATATAATCACTTTTCATAATTTTATCTTCTTGAATTTTACATCATTTTCATTTATTTTACTTTTTTGTTTAGGTAGGCGAGGTAAAATATCCTGAACTATAAAATATGGTCAAATATTTATCAGCTAATTACTGCACTTATAATACGTTAAGTAAATTTTTTACACATTTTTTGAATTTGAATTTTTTTTTTTTTTTAATGTTTAAAATGATTAAAAATCAACAAGATAAAAGTTTAGCATGCAAAAAATCATTAAATCATTAAATCACTTAAAATTATCTAGTTAAAAAAAAATGGTCCACGGGGTCCGCAGTTAAAAACGCGTGGTGAAAAGCCCGTTAAACAGAGGGATTAATTATCATCACTTTTTTCTTAAATAAATAATGTCTAATATTTTTTTTAACCGTCTTGATTAAATTAACCGAGCTGCTGCGTTTTTTTCGTAATTTAAGGTAAATGGTAAATATTAATTAAAAATTGATTAAAATTGTCCAGAAGGTAGTTTAAAAAATTTTTTTTACGGATACCTGATTTCATTGTAATTTTTGCAGAGATAGACAGTAATGCAAAAATAAGTTTGGCAATAGTTTCTTCTCTTTAAGGTAGTCAATTTAAAATGTTATTTTGAGTCACCGAGCAGTTAAAAAGGCGTGTCCAAAGTTATCACCACAATCAGAGAGTATCGCGGCGGAGTTTCTTTGAAGTCAGATTGATAAACGTGTTAATTTCCGGTATTAGTGATACCAATAAACTTGCTTCCTCTTTCTTCCCATATATTAGAGATGTTTAGAAATAAATATTGTATGTAATATAATAAGATATTGCACATGTTTTCAAATATCTATGGTAACAGGGAAATGCACACGTGTATTGATTAAACCCTAGAAAAAATTCATTGGGCTATACTTTTGATTAAATGAATGGAAAGTTACATCTATACAAACTATACAAGGTTTAGGATACATACACAGGCTACTACAAATAAATGATCACCATCAATTTTAACAGCTGTATCAACTGCAAACGAATATTGGAAATATGTAATATATTTTTCTAAATTATTTTTATTTATTTCTATAGGTATGGTTTCAGAATCGTCGAGCAAAATGGCGACGAACTGAGAAGACATGGGGCGAAGGATCGGTAATGGCCAAGTATGGACTCTACGGAGCTATGGTGAGACATTCTCTCAAAGCTAGAAAGGCTTTACAAGAAAAGACAACGGAAGCGCTTTCATAACTTAATCAATGAATTTGTTTTGTTTTTTTAAATTACGTACACTATACCGATTTGTCTGATACCGTGCCTCATATCTTCCCATAAGTAACTCTAAAGTAAACTGGTAAATAATTTATAACTTCTACCGATTATTAAAATTTGTCGTTTCGTTTTCGAGTTTTATAAAAATTGAATACACGAATAAAGGGCGTGGTAAATATGAGGTCGTGGGTTCGAGTCACACACTGGACATTTTATTTGGTCTTGATATTTATTCACTGATTGTATGTATAATATGCATATTAGTGGACAGAATAATTGAATTGATTCTATCAATTGATATATTTTAGATTTTTTTTAAGCAAAACAGGTAGCGGTTTATAAAATTTCATTAAATATTAAAATTTGATTACAAAAATATCTTACATGATTTGATAAAATTAAATTCTCTCATATAAGTTTTATGTTGAAATAAATTGTATATATATATATGTTGAAATAAATTGTATATACGATAATGACGGGTGATATGTTTATTTAAATTATAGTATATATTGTATATATGTTTGAAAGTTTTTATATATATAAAAATATGATTATTTGTTATAAATTTGTTATATTACTGTAGAAGATTAAAATAGAAAATAAATAACGTTTGACGACATTGCTATGCTTTTTTCCACTAGCTGAAATTTCGTTTATCTTGCGGTATATGAGACTTTTATATACGTTACATAAAAATAAATTTAAACCATAAAGATTTAGAATTTTGAATATAGACTATTATTTTGAAGCCATTAAAGATATACTTTTCCGCGTTAGAACAATTGGGGTTATAGTTTGTTTAACCAGATATAAATAATAGCCTATCATAGTCTGTCTACATTTACGGGGATTCACGGGAATATGCATTTGTAAGACATGGCGCGGACTTCATTCAAGTAAATTCCCGCGCAAAAATGAGAGACTTTTAAATAGTCTAACCAGAGAAATGATAATGTAAGATGACTTTAAATATGGACATTTTGGCAGGCATGTCATTTTTTATAACTAAATTAATTGGAAAAGTTAACTAGTCGAACTTTATCTTCCTATTATAAAGCGAGTTTAGATGGAGTTCGAGAAGGAGGGACAAAAACCGGACCAAAATATTTAACTATAGAACAATGGATTAATAGCTCCGGAGTAGGGTAATTCCCTATATCTAAGAAAAGTGATGTGCCACCAATACGGGTGGGTTTAAAATTGGAAAACTCCTAAATTTTTAATTAGATCCTTAAATACGTGTGCGTTTTACTTGTGATATCCTTAAAAACGGGAATGATATCCATATTTTTGTAAAATGTTCCGTATAACTTGTTTTGTTTGAATTTTAGAAGTAAATAATCCCCTATATAGCCTATATAAATGTATGAATTACTAAATGTATTCCTTACAATTGTGTACTTTTTCAATATCTTAGTGTAGTTAAGGTAGTGTCTTAAAATTTGCTGGTTGAGGAAAACATGTATAGGTGTAAAATATATTTTAAAACCTCCATAAATATGTTGTTATTGGTTTCAACAAGTTTGAGACAAA
>JAUOBW010248544.1:0-11468 GCA_032360285.1 Lepidozona retiporosa | reverse complement strand
AAACGTAGTCTAAAAAAGAAAAGTAGACGCCTATTAGTAGAAATTAAAAATACTATTGGAGATATATTGACTCAGGCTGTAATTCATAAAACTAACAATAACATCAAAATAAAAATGGTTGCTATTAAACGTCGACAGCAAAAGAAGATTGCAAATCTCCAGAGTAAACAGAACGAAACGCAACCCAAAAATGTAAACACCGCGATCAGAAACACTGTTCACAATTTTTCTTCGTATAATCTATCTAAAGACGAGGAACTTGCTCTTTCACTCACTCTACATTAACACATACCAACACAGTTCATTAAAAACAACATCAATATTGAATTTGAACAATTTTTCCAATCTTTATCCAAAGACTTGTTACACACAACCGAGGCGGATAAAATGACACTTAAATCAAAGATTAGAAACACTTGCGAAAATTACTCTAGAATAAAAATACCGTATAAACACAGAGATACAATCAATCGTTTACGCAGAAATGAAAATATTGTCATCTTAGACCAAGACAAGGGAAGAGGAGTAGTAATTCTAGACAAAATAAAATATCAAGAAAAATGTTTAGCTTTCCTAAATACTGACCAATTTACCAAACTTAATGATGATCCAACAAGGAAAAATGAAGCAAAGTTACAACGTCTTGTGCGAAAAATCAAAAACAAGCTACCATCTCAAAGCGAATACTCTAAAATTTATCCCACTGGATCTAATCCAGGAAAGTTTTATTGTAAAGCGAAACTTCATAAAATTAGTTTAGATGGAACTGTAGACGACTTACCATTACGCCCTATAGTTTCAAACATTGGCACTTCAACCTACCAAACGTCAAAGTATTTAGCAAAACTTCTTTCTCCCTTAAGTACTTCAGAGTATACTGTTCAAAGTACTAAGGACTTTGTCACTAATTTACGTAATGTCACAATACCTGATGGTTATCAAATGATATCTTACGACGTAAAAAGTTTGTTTACAAATGTACCTCTCGATAAAACCATTGACATTGTACTAGAAAGAATCTATAATAAAAACGAAATAACAACCACAATATCACGAAAAGAAATGAAAGATCTATTAATCATGTGTACAAAAAACGTCCACTTTTCGTACGGTGGTGAAACATTTATTCAAACCGATGGTGTGGCGATGGGTTCCCCACTGGGACCTGTCCTAGCAGGAATTTTCATGGTAGAGTTAGAGCGTGATATAGTACCACAAATTCCAATTGAGCTACAATCTTGGAAACGATATGTTGATGACACAATCGCTTTTGTAAAAATTGGATCTGAAGAATTTGTATTATCTACACTAAATAGTTACCACAAAAATATCCAATTTACTTATGAAATAGAGAACGAAAACAAACTGCCTTTCCTAGATGTGTTACTACAGAGAGAAAATGAGTTAATACATACTACCGTTTATCGTAAATCTACTCATAATGATATTTACATAAATTGGGATGCATGCGCACCAATGACTTGGAAGAGGAGTACTTTGTCATCACTTACACGTCGAGCACATTTAATTTGTTCAAATGAAAACCTTTTGAAAAAAGAACTTAATCACATTGAACATGCGTTTTGTCACCTTAACGGTTACCCAAAATGGGTTATAAAACAAGTGTTTAAGAAAGTTAAAGAACAAAATACAAACCAACAGACAATAACACCAGTCATTAATTTAAATGCAAATTCTGATTCAGTTACTCCTATTCTTAAACACCAACTAACGTTACCCTATGGTGGTAAGAAAGGAGAGTTATTAATTAAAAGCTTGCAAAAGACGTTCAGGAAATACCTCCCAGTAGACACTCAAACTCAAATAATATATACATCAACAAAACTCTCATCAAAATTTTCAACCAAAGATAAAACATCCAAAGCACATCAGCATAATATAGTGTATAAAGCCCGCTGTCCTGAACGGGAATGCGATGCAATATATATTGGCGAGACAGCAAGGAGATTGGAGGAAAGGGTTAAAGAACATTCTGGCAAAGACCATTCCTCACATCTAGTTAAACACTCTATTGAATGCAATCACCAAGCAGTAACATTAGATAACTTTGAAATTATTGATAGTGGCTTCAAAGGACAATACCACAGAAGAAAAATCTCTGAAGCCCTATTAATTAATGAATTTAAACCAGCACTCAATATACAAGAAAAATCAATTCCTCTTAAACTATTAAACTAATTTTGTATATAATCCATTTTTAATATCTTTCTAATATAATATGTGTGTAAACTGCTTTTAATGATTTTAACTATTTTATTGTGTATACATTTTACTTCGTAAATGACCTCAGTATTGGAAGGTCGAAATATTAGTTGAATAAATTATTTTAGTTAAATTAACATCTTTTAACTATGGTTTTCAAGCTTCTAGTAATACTCTTTATTATTAAATTGTATGCCCATTTAAACATTTACAAAATTATTGGTACTGTTATTGTATTTGTTATCGTTATTGTTATTGTTGTTATTATTATGATTTTTTGATATACCTCACATCCCACCCTCTTCCCCATTTTTTAATATTCCCACCTGGATTTAAGTATACTTTAATCGTAGAAACTTTCGCGGAAGAAACTTTTACGAATTTCGCGAAATTTTGCCATTTTCGCGAAGGTTTATATCGCGCAAAATCTTTCTCAATTTTCTATTCGCGAAAATTTATCCGGTAAAATTCGCGAGTTTTTGAGCTCGCGAAAGTTTCTCTCGCGAAAGTTCCTCTCGCGAAAGTTTCTCTCGCGAAAGTTTCTACGAATAAAGTAGTTCTTAAGTTATAAGAAAAAATATCTATATAGACAAATAAAAAAGTAAAATTTATAATACACGTTTTTTCTTAAAGAAACATGAAATTTGAGTTGAGCCTCGTTGTTTCTTAATATTTTCATATTTTCAGCCTGAAATGTTTCTTAAATATTTCTTGAATTATTACAGGAAATTTGTTTTTTGTGCTAATAAAGTCCAATCGATTGGCATTTAGACCAAATAAATGTATTGATAGTTTTTTTGAAAAATTATTTATACGATATTTATATAGACACACTTTTAAAATGTTTCTTCTTTTCTTAACCCTGCCTGCCAATGTTTCTTAATTGTTTTTACCTCCTTATCCTATTAAACTTAAAATAACTTTCTGTCAATTCCTCCTAATGAACCTATTATAATTGGAGCTATTTTTACTTTGAACCCTGGTCTCCTTTCTCGTATTTCAAATGCTAATTTTCTATATTCAATCAATTTTTCAATGATTCTCTTCTTTTCTAGGTTATCATCCATCGGGCATGTCATATCGACAAAAGATATAATATTATCTATCTTATCTTCAATATGGCATATCTATGGCCTCCTAGCTGTAGTTGTCTTTCGCATCAAATTCAGAGTCCCGCAGCAGGCTTCTAATTGTCGTTTCCTAGAAACTTTCCTTTACTCCAATTTATCATGTACGACTTACTTCCCTTCTCATTCAATCCTTGATCCTGGGACCATACTGTGGTTAAAATCACCAGACTATTGTTGTATCTCTTGACATTTTCTGTCCCAGCTAGCCTTTGGCATCCCGATCGTAAATGACCTAGCGTTTCCGAAAAAGCATTACACAATCTACATTTACCAATTCCACTTATATTTTTCCAATATCTAGTCTCATTCTTTTTTTGCATTTCAATAATGCAGCCTATCTTTGTTTACCAGTAAACAGATCCACAATCTTCTTCTTAGATTATAAGGATCTGTCGGTAAGGCTGGTGATATCTCATGTAAAAAAATATATATTATAAACAAACGATGTATTAGGTATAAGAAATGTAAGGGTTCCAAGTAGTAATATTTAGTAGTACAAGTTTTTATTTCATATATTTTCTAAAGTTTTATTTTTTTTAACGTGCAAAGTGCGCCAAATCTTACAATCAACTATGTGATTGTAAACTTTGGCGCCTTGTCGGTGCCTTTAAACTTATATAGCCGTTACTGGCAGATGTACATATTTAGTACGTGAAATATGCGTAATTCGAATCTGCTCGCAGGTAAACCTTTGTCGGCTAAACATTTAGCGATACATGATTTTCTATATTAAAGTTGACATAAAATCTACCCTTTAGCCGTTTAACTTTAAAGTCAGTTATTCTCTTCATATTCATTGCACTCTTAAACTTATTTGTAATTATTTCCTATAAACTTGATTCTATGATTTAACCTGTCTTTCCCCATTGATCCTAACATTATCCCTATACTCTATTATGCAACGCTCAACCTCTCTCCTATTGAATATCCTTCTTTCAACTCTTATCTTTTTATTATTATCATTATTATTATCATCATTACTTCATGAATTTTGCTATATATATTTATCGATGGGAGAGAATATAGGCTATACAAGATATAGAACTAAAGAAATAAATTATATCAAAGCCTTTTAAAATCATAATAAAAAATTATAGCTCTTATTTTTAAACATTTCTTTAGATCTATTGTAACTAAGTAATATCCTTTCCTAAAAGCTTATATTTTTGTTATAATAGGAAAAAAGTGTTTGCAAAACTAGAGGATAAACTATAAGCCTGCTAGGGGTATTTATATATAGAAGCTTGTTTGTGTATAATAAAGGTATCTCAGAATCATTCGCTTAAGAAGACAGCATAACATATCAAATAATAGTTTTTAAAATACGTAGCAGTTTATTTAAAGTGCAGCAGCCATGCAATTAGTAGATCGATATTGTAATACGTGTGGGACAAAAGCATCAGACTATGTCAGCACCTACTGTCGTAAATGTGGTTCATCCATCGATGGAAGGTTTAAGCGCATTGATACAGAAGTACCACATACAATACCTACCCTGAAAATAAACTGCATGTAGTTTGTGAGGTTATCAGTGTATATAATATTTAAAATTACAAAAAAGTATGTTCAGTGATTGGTTGGATTTTTTTCAAAAGCAACTAAAACGTTGTTTTAAATTTACGCGGCCCCAAAAGACTCACTGTATAAGAAATTTCTATTCTACGCAAATCAGATGTTCAAATTTGGGCGATCATTTAATTGTTCAAATGAGATTAAAAAACATAGGTAATTATTATTTTTGATATTTTATGATTTTAAAACATTACAAAAAGTTATTTTCTTTATTAGTTATGCGTGGTTCAAATCTTTCCGACACCTACCACCACCCGGGGAGGAGTGGGGATTTTGACTAACAATTTTTCCCCACCGGTGGGGATTTTGACTTGAATTTTTCCCGGGGATGGGGATTTTGCAACGCAGTTTGTCCCCAAAAAAGGCTAAACTTATCAAAATCTGCCGAAAATGACTATAAATTGTCCCTAAGGGTGGGGATTTTGCAAAAAAAATGTGCCCCGGGGGTGGGGTGTCGGAAAGATTTGAACCACCCATTACATTTATTTAACCAGTTCATTTTAGATGAGGCTCAATGTTCTTATTTATTTCATTAATTTGAGGCTGAGTCTTTTCTTAAATGGTTCTTATTATATTAGCATTGAAATTTTTATGATTATCGTATAATTTTATATGAATGTTCTTATTGTTCGAGGAACTAGATGAATCATATTCGATATAAAAACAAAAACTTTTAAGCAAAGATTTAGTGTTGAAATACATCTAAAATAACAAAAAATACACTACTGTAACTACGGGAACTTTCTATAATTATGTGTGCAATAGTAATTCTACAATTGAAAACAATAGTTCCGGATAGATAATAAATCTCTCCCCTGCCCCCTAAACAATGTTGTTCGACTTAAATTAAATCTTAGAACAACACCGCTCAGAAATAACACCTGTCAACAACAAATGCATCGTGTGAGAAGTTCACTGACACCCTACCAGAAGCGAGAATCTTTCGATCTCAAGCCGCTCATACTACATGCCAACCATCGGATACAACACACAACTCTAAGGGGAGCCTAACTAGCCGAAGCTATCGAGACAGCCGACCCGAAAGCCACACATTGCACACTCCTAACGCAAAGCGGCAGACCGCCCAGCGCCGTAGCACTCCGAGAACATTACCGAAGCGACAACGACTACTGCCAAACACCAACGCTACAGGAATGAGGCTCGCCAAAGCGAAACAGACAAGCAAGAATAACTGCCGTAGAGACAATACGCGTAGTTGACGCGCAAGCAATCTTGTAAAATGTAGATCCGGTACGTCCAAAGTTAAGCCTGAAAATCGTTCACAGATAAACAAAATTTCTCACAGCTTTTTACTTTTAGCACGTGACTTAGAAATGTTAATTTCGATCGTTGGTCGATCCTCCTTCTTCCTCTGGCCATGTCAGAGATATGAACTTCGTAAACAAACCTTGAATTCTAAATTCGAGCATCGTATTCTGAATACAAACCTTGAATTCAGAATTCGACCCTTGAATTATTAATTATAGCTTGACTGGTTCTACGATAAAAGCCGGTTTATAACCCAAATAACGACATCAATAAAAGTATAGTTAAACTGTAAAAGCCCTGGATAATGCTTGTTGTTGTCCATCACAGGTTCTCCACCATAGAGTAATTTCTGCTTTGACAGACCAACAGAACAGAGCAGAAAGAACATCTGCCTTTAATGTACATGAAAATGAAGTGTTGTGCCAGATCCTTTAAGTTGTCTCAAACAGTACATATATTGGTACTCTAAAATCATTCTCGTGGTAATTTATAAGTTTTCAGGAAGTTAACCTTAATCGGGTGTTGATATTTATTACCGCTCATTTTCTAGGAAGTTTTTTAATTTAATTTTATATCTCCATCTCCAATTCAATTCAGGATTGTCCTATGACTTTGAAATTTTGTGGGATTTTCATAAAAAGCTTTTATTCGGTAGATATAAACCGTTTATCAGGAAGATGTCGCTAACAAATTATTCCATTTTGACATAAATGCATATTCTATCAGAATGAGAGAGTTTTAAAAAGACACCCTTTTTTTCCTTTTTTGCTTCTGTGTATATAATGCTAATTGTCAAAAATCTTTGAAATAATCTTAGTTTGATAAGCCGCTGGAGCTTTTAAAATGCAATAAGTTAGGTCAAATTCAAAGGGTAAAACGGATCACAGGGTTTGTTTTAAAATATTTCATACAAAGTTATTGATGATTATCTTGTTTTTTTCATATTTGATAAGAACGGGAATGTCAAATAAATGCAACACTGATATAAAATGCTTTTTATTTCCATGAATAAGAGTTTACTGAGCCCTTAATTCAGATCCATGGCAAGGTATTCTTATATATATTTTTTGATATTTGATAGCCGAAACGGGATTTTAAAATATATTTATACCGTAATGCAAAGCATCGAAACAATGCCCAATAGAGGCGCCAAACAAGTGCAGAATTCATCTGGGAATCTAGCGCACTCGGTCCCGAATGAAAAATTGCATCCGCTTAAAACTCATGATTTTACAGAAATAAATAAAGTCAGATTCGATACGAGGGTTCTTAGACAATTAACACACTGATAGTTAAAGAGTAATAATATATTCTACCAGCGAATATATAAGATTTATGAATAAAATTAATTGTTAGTAGCAATGTTCATGACTCCACAAGCATTTGTTAGATGATTGACAGTAATACAAAGGTTCGGTTCCAGGTAGAGTAGGAGCACATGGCATGCAATAACCTACATGACCCTCTGAACATGCTATGTAGCTGCTTGATCTTTCAGCAAACGCAAAATTTCCACTTGCTCGATTCTCACAAAATGCAGCAAGGTCATAACCTGAAATAAAAATATTAATATAATTATTTCTATTGTGTTTTTGGATATCTCGAACCAGATTGCATGATAAAAAATACTTCAGCGTAAAATCTGATAAAAAATATTGACTGTATGAAATGCATTGAATTATGTGGAAACCTTCTAGGTTTAGGGAAACGGTAATTATTAAGGTAAGCGGGTTATGTTTTAGTAACCTCAAGGATGACCACCTTAGTCTAAATAAATAGCTTAATATATAGCTATTTACCTATGCATAAGTGAGATTTCCATGCTGGTAATACTTATTTGTACTGTTTAAAAGCATTCCCTAACCCACTAACCCACGGTCATGAGATTGTTCCAGGTGGAAAATATATTCAAGGTACAATTTCCAACTGTGGGGAAAACACGCCAGGTTAATATTCTAAACAGAATCACTTTAATTAGACACATATAAACTCATAAGCAGGCAGAATACTCTGTAAGAACTAACTTGAAGGAGAAGAGTGTAATTTCTATTAAAATGTCACCAAAATTACAAAATGAGTTAATTCGAAAAAATATAATTTTTGAAGAATATAATATTTTGTGACCAAAAAGTCTGGCACATTAATTTTTAAATGCTCCTGGTACTCCTGGTCCTGGTAGTGGATGTGGAAATAATTAAAATTACTAGAATATAACTTTTTGTTTAGAGTTCTGTTATATAAAGACCAGAACAAAACTCAAATCGCAGTGACATCGTTTTTTTTTAATGATTGTGATTGCTTAATTACTTCTATTAATAAAATGTTCCTATTGTTTAATTAAACTCACGATGGGTTTTAACTTTTTCATTTAAAGGGTAACCAACATTGTTTTACAAGTTCACTCAATTTTTAAGAAAATAAAAAATAGTGAGGAATGCTTTTATTTCATTTAAAAATATTCAGCGGTTCTCTAGATAATAAAGTTTTAAATTTCATGTTGAAATGTGAACCAGGCCTTCCAAACCATATATTTAGAAAAACACTTCCATCCATAACTTTAAAAGTATCTGTTAGTTTCAAATGATTTTTAGTCAGTATATAGATAATACTCGTAGAAATGTTATGCAATTTTATTTGAAGAATATTACGCGGTTGACTAGTTCCAGGCAGTTCAACTTTTAAAGTTATGGATAGAAGTGTTTTACTAAATATATGGTTTGGTAGTGATGATGTCATAAAAAGGCCTGACCAAAATTTCAAATGGAAATTTAAATTCTAAATAACTTGATCACCGATAAATATTTTTAAATAAAATAAAATAACATTATTCATTGTTTTTTAATCTCTAAAATGAAGTCCACTTGCAAACATATGTTGGTTACTCTTTGAACGGTCTCTTGGAATAAAGGATGGAATAATAAAATTATTTCATTTAAAGGATAATTATATTAACGGCTGTTTTATAATTTTACCTTCGCATCCCACAGTTAGAATTGTTGGCGTGTAGCAAGGTTCATGACTCCACAAGCATTTGTCAGATGCTTGACAGTAATACAAAGGCTCGGTTCCAGGTTGAGTAGAAGCACATGGCATGCAATGACCTACATGACCCTCTGAACATGCGATGTATCTGCTTGATCTTTCAGTAAGCGCAAAATTCCCAGTTGTTCGTTTCTCACAAAACGTGCCGAGGTCGTAACCTGAAATAAAAATTCATAAGTTGTTTGCTATTTTATAATGTGAATATTACGTAATTTATCTAATGAATTTTTATAAATACCAATCAATAATCAATCATTTACTTTAATAAAAAACGAGTGGCATTATTGATTTATATCTATATTTCTTTATTATTGATTACACTTTTTTATAGGAACCAAGAAAGTTTAAGCCTGGGAATGTTCTAATTTTGTTTTTATTTATGCCACAGGCAAATCTTCAACAGATAGTTCACATAAAAAGCTTAAAATGAGTGTTGTTAGAAAACACCAAAAAAAAGCCTTGGAGTTTTCTTGATCGGTTTTGACCGATTTAAGCCTAACTGTTCTTACAAAAGTGTTTTTTTTAAACCATGAAACTACATCTTAATGAATAGATGAATTAATTCAATAAGGTTTGCGAAAACAATGAATGGCTTGTTGTCAAATTGTATGTTTTGTGACTATTTGTTGCCATTTGTAGCAGTCTTAGAAAGATTTAAGAATGATATGACCAATTGCTGTAAAAGAAAGTTTTTATCATATAAAGAGAATGAAAAATCATCAAAGTATAAATATATATTTTTTCGAAATTATTTATCGATTTTAAATTCGAACTCCTTTAAAGATTTGAAGATACAATAAAGCATATTTGTTTTATCGTTTTTGAAACATATTGACCCTATATAAAATGTAAATTATAAAACTCACATAAAAATCTAACCCTCATCAAACCCAGGACCTTCGGATTAAATACCGAATGCTCTACCACTGAGCTATGGATTGTTTTAGTTTATTTATTTATATACAGAAAATATAATCATTTGTTTGATATTTGAAGGTTACAAATCTATGAATTTTTAAGTTTTGACCAATTATAAAGTTTTTATTTTTTAACCAATCAAAACAGCTGAATAACGTATAAATTATGTGTGCCGAAGATCAAACCACAGCACAATCAAACTATTAAATTAGTATTATATACCTTATGGATACCATATCCTGCCAAATATGCCATCACCATCGTTTGTTGCTTTCTTAAAACTTTACTGCTTGATTTATTTACATTTTGAAATAAAATATGATCTTACCTTTACATCCCGTAGTTTTATTTTTTGGGCCGAGTTAGCATTCTTGACCCAAATTAACCCTATTTGGATAGGGCTATTTTTGATCTACCAAACCCGGGGGGCGGATTCCGCCCCCTTTTCCGTCTGTAAATTATGTTGTGTTAATGGTATTGTCCCATAACTTTGCAGCATGTAAATGTAAGGAACATTTCGCAAAAAAGGTTTTTGATGATGTCACATATTTTTTGCTGACGTCATCATTATCTATTGCGAACTTGAGAAATGTTTTCTTTTGACTCTAAGGCTCAAAAAAAATATCTTTCCAAAGTGCGTGCTAAACATGTCAAATTATGTTTAAATGTAATTAATAACTATACGTTAGTTATCAAAAATGAAGAGTAAAGAGGCTGCAAATAGCTCTTTTACGTCAAACCTAAAAAAATCGTGATATTTTAGGGTCAAATTTCGTAAAACGAACCCCCGGAATCAGGAAAAGTAGGATATTTTCGTGAACATTTTTTTTCACTAATGTTTTAGGCATACATTTTAAATAAACGAAAAATTATGGGATCATAGCTGATACGGTTCAAAAATACCAGCAAAAACCGGGTTTACAAAATTCAACGTTATATAGTATTAGTAAATTTGTAATTCGTTGCACTAATTACTTTTCCTATGTTTTCACAATAACCAGACCAAACAAATTTAAGCGACAATACTAATAATATTGTATTACTTTTCGCAGATATGATATATATATCCACCCTTTATTATAGTTATTTGGATCAAATAATAAAATTTCGTGGGAATTTAATTTCTCGAAATGAAATGCTATTGAGGAGAGGGAATTAAAAATTTTCCAACGAATTTTAAATTCAATAGAGCTCTTGAATTTATAATCTTAGAGATAAATTAGAAATTGTATGTGAAACAAGAAGCCGTTATAAACAGGCATTGCCTCGTAAGAGAGAATAGGCGTAATATTTCGTTTTATCGGGAAAATTGCA
>JAUOBW010248433.1:0-11476 GCA_032360285.1 Lepidozona retiporosa | reverse complement strand
GGTGGTTTTTACGCCTAAAATCATCAACGTGTTTGAATTTTTATCGAAAACCGTTCATTAATTTTTTTTAAATTTTGCATGATTTTGCACCCGTCAAATTTTTCGGTACTGGACCTAAAATTGCCCGAACACGGGGTTTTCGGGCCTAAATTCAACGTTTTTGAATTTTTCTCAAAATCCGTTAATAATCTTTTTTTAAATTTTGCATGAAGTTAGAGTACCATAGAGGGAAACTTTTGACCCATATGGTCACCCATCGAAAACTCTTGTTTTTTGGTACTGTGCTTAAATTTGACCTAAAAACGCCTAAAATCGATGTGTTTGAAGTTTTATTGAAAACCGTTCATTATTTTTTTTTTAAATTTTGCATGATGTTAGGGGCGCATAGAAGGCTTCATTTTACCCATGAGAAATATGCGACAATTCTTGTTTTCTGTTGTATAGTGGAGATAATTTTACCATTCATTTTTGTCCGGGAGTCCATTATTCACCAAGTGCTTGTTTCAAATATTTTCGCCGATTTGGCCAGTTGCTGTAATTCCTTTTTGGGAGCCTTGGCTCAATTTAGGAGCTTAAAAACTGTTCTTCTAAAGTCCACGTTTTTTCAATGTTCTCTAAACCCGCTCCATTAATTTTTCTAAATTTTTATGAAGTTAGATAACCATATTTTGGGCCACATGACCTTTTGCCTAAAATTGTCGTTTGGGACCCTGGCTCTAATTTGGGACACGAAAAACAGGTCCTTAATTAATTTTTGAATACATATATAGTATTTTTTTATATTTTTCAGATAACCTTTTTCTGTTAAAAGCTATTCTTTGTGTTCTAATTTTTCTTACCATTTTGGTAATTACCTAATATGGTCATGGTGGTTCCACTAAGTGCTTGTTGCAATTGCTATATAATATGGCAATTTAATAAATTCCTAGTTTCTTGAAATTTTGGAAAATAGCATTCGTTATGCTTATTCGTTCCACTCATGCCGATTACTATTGCTAATCGTTTGTTTAGGAAAAGCGTGTCAAAGTGATCATACGTGAGGTGATGGTTCATATGGCATTCTTGGTGTTGTGTTTGGTCGTAGTTTACTCCGTGGTTGATCCTGCTGCGTTTGATATGTACAACTCGGTGTTAGATCTATGTGCTGACAACGGCGTTAAGAAAGCATACTTTCAACATGACGAGGAAGGTTTCATAACTGTTGTGAAAAGAAAGTTTAAAGTTAATTTGGCTAGTGAGGTAAGGTTCTCCTTCTTGATGTTCTTCCTCTTTTCGGTGTGAGGATAAATGTTTAGGTCAGATGAAGATGCGTTGCGTTTTCTTCGTTTCGGTCTCACTGATGTGTACACATATTATGGAGTGGTTTGTGGTTGAAATCCATCTTAGACAGGGTCCTAGGAATTCACCCATGTCCGCCTCTCCACTTTTCTACAAAACATTCATTACTTTTGGTACTCAAGTAAAATCCGATAGGCTTTTACAAATTCATCCATATCCCCATGTTCTTAAAGGGATTGAACACTATTAAAAAAAATTTCTCATGTTATATCGTAAAAGAGATCTTGAAAATTACCCAATATTTCTTTTATTGTTTGAAATTTTTTATTTTGTTCTCAAGTTATGCTGGTTTGAAGATTTAAAAAATATAAAAAAAAAAGAATTCAATGACAGCACTAGATTTTTTGTGGATTTACTAGATTTTAATGGTCTAATGCTTTATAAATGTGAATCTGGAAAAGTTTATTAACCTAAAGACTATTCATGACAACAAGTAAACCACACTAAGCTGAAAATCTAGTGACATCACAGAAATATAAACACAAAGCAATGAAGAACTTCAAATGATCATAGCCTGAGAACTGAGAAAATAAAAATAATCTATGATAATTTTTCATACTCAATGAGCCCAATTTATTGTACAGTATTCATTCACCGTAATGTGTATTCTTTGAAACTGATCCTTACTTCATTCGGATTTCATTAAAAAATGTATTTATACCATAAGTGCAGAAAATTGACTATTTTAGATTTTTGAATAAAAAACGGGACTGTAATTTTCAAACTCGTCAAACTTACCAAACTTGTTGCTTAAAACAAAAAAATGCTTGGAAGAAGAATTGAAGTGCTTGAAAATCTACTGAAGAATATTTTTAGAAAAATGTTCATTGGTTCTCAAGTTATGCTCATTTGAAATTTATTTAGGAAATCAATTAAATTCTTTATTTGAGAAAGAAAATTTGTATTTTGTGTTGTAAAATAAGGTTAACGATTTTTTTGTTAAAGTGTATTATATTATATACCCACAACATGATACACCACGGGTGCCCACAAAGTTTTTTGACTTGTCAACAAGCAATTTATATTGCTTTCACTGTTTCGCCGATTTTTTATAAGTTGGAAGACTATATAAGGAATATTTTTATGGCTTTTTGTGTCTGTTAATTCCCAGTGGTGAAATAACTACCTAAAGTTGTTCTTACTCTAACACTAACAACAGATGTGATAACATGTTACAGATATATGCATATCAAAGAGTCCACCATAGTTTCTAAAAATATAGTTTATCGACACCTAAATTAATCGAACGTGGGAATGTGTGATCACTGTGTGATCTATGCATAGGAAGGATATTGAGTTTTGATAAAATCATCATTCCCCAGGCTAATTTTCTATTTGTTTTCCTTATAGATCACAACACGTGAAGAATGGTGGGATTGGATGAGGTACTCTGTGGTGGAGTATTTGTTCCCTCCTTCGTGGTATGACTCTGACAAATCCCCCTACCCAAAAGGTTTCATAGCGGACGCTAGTTCTTCAAAAGTTTTAGCTCTCGCTCGTATCAGACAACTTAGAGTTAAAGAAGGTACTTTTCTTTGCAATTGCGCAATTCTCTGCTATTAAAAGTTTAAAAAGTTATCAGTCTTAATAAACTGTTTTTCAGGGGAGCAACTCCCAATGGGCGTTTCCAGAAAACTTTAAGAGGAGAAACTTTTGCGCAAATAAACATTCGTGGACGAAAAAAGTCGCGAAATTTTTACATTTTTGTGGATTAACTTTCGTGGATTCTCCCAACAGAAAGTACTCATTATATTGTAAATTTGCTTGCCTATCCGTCTCGAAAATTCAAATAATTCTGCAATATTTATACAATATTAAGGTATAAAATTTTTAGCGGAGGATTTCAAATGTATCATACTAGTAAACATTTTGCAAACACTTTTGCCATCCAAGCATTACGTAAGTCAGTATTCCTGGTTAAATAAAATATACATGCTTGTTTCAGGCTCGTGTGAGAAGCACCCTCTCATGAAGCACCTTATTTATGAGTGCAATGCTGGCTACAGCTGGTCCTCTGAACAGACAGAAGAGTATAGAGCGGGTTGGCAACTACCAGCGTTCAATGATACTGAAAAGAAACGAAGACGAAGAGGGAAAAGAAAGGCAGTATGGAAAGGGTTGGAAGACCCTTGGATACATCAAGGTAATGTTAATTTGATGGAAAGTGACTAGATTTTGGCTTGGTGACTAAAATTTCCACCGACTAATATTAACCGACTTTTTAATCGTTTTTTAACGGACTAATAATTTTTAACCGATTTTTTTAACCGGCTTAATCTGTAACCTAGAAATAATAACTTTAAATAATAAGAAATTATAAGTGAGAAAAAATATCAAGGAACATCAGGCTAATTCAATGAAAATCGATATGCACAGTTCAATTCTTTCCTGTACACACTGCCCCCCCCCCTCATTGGCCCCAGGGATGGGGATTGTACCCGGTGTTTGTGCCCCACCCCGGGGCAATCCCCATCTGCTTGGGGGGGGTGGGTACAGGAAAGAATTGAACCGTGCATTACACATAAACAGGGCTTTTCATTCAAAAGTTTTTTATTCTAATTATTATTTCCGTTTAACTATTGTCTTTACTCTACATCACAGCCATTATTCTAGATTTAAATAGCACTAATTTTAAATGTATTCTTATTTTAGGTGTTTCAATTTTACACAATCCGTTTCCATTCTTGGGTAGATTTGCGACGTACCCAGGCGGCGCATACGCTGTGAGTATAGGACCTAAACGAAGTATTGCGAAACGCATATTAAAATCAATGAAGAAGGACTTGTGGGTCGATCGTTATACGCGAGCTCTGTTTGTCGAGATGAATATATACAATGCGAACACGAACCTGATGAGTATAGTGACGTTCCTTCATGAAATACTACCAACTGGTGGTTGGAATTTCTTTTCGAACGTTCAATCATTACGATTGTATAGATACGTTGGTGGACTAGGCGATATGATCATGTTATTTGACATCATATTTGTCATTGTTACATTGAAAGGGCTTTACCAGGTATACTGTTAAAATTACAAGTTTTTGTAGGTGATTGTGCTAACATATCTGTTTAAGTTAACCCTTAGAACCCGATGCATTTTTTAAAAAAGCGATTTTTAGCAAAATTTCTGCAATTTACCCTTTCATAACTTTTTATATAGATGTCAGATTTTTTCAAAAGGAAAACAATAGTTTTTGAAGCACACGTGGCATGATCAAGCTTATAAGAAATTGACTGGATAGTGATTTTCAAATGTGTCAAACTTTCAAATCCTAAATTTATGAACAATGGTGAATACGTAACTTAGTGGTAACGCGCTCGCCTTCTACGCCAAGGTAGATCTCAGGTACGAGCCCGATCCCCGTCTCTGCTACAAGCTACGATCCTTCGTAGATTTGGCAAATCTCCGAGTATATAGCCACACGACAAGATGCTTTGCATCTCACTTCAGGATCGCCTGGAGATGCCCAAAAAATGTGTTGCTCAAAACAAAACATGGTTGGAAGAAGAATTGAAGAGCTTGAAAAACTATTTATTTCTCAAGAAAATTTGTGCTAAAATTTTAGACGATGATGAAAATATTTATTATTGGGTAGCGGTAATTGAAAAACTATTTATTTCTCAAGAAAATTTGTGCTAAAATTTTAGACGATGATAAAAATATTTATTATTGGGTAGCGGTAATTGATTTAACCATTTCACGAAATTGTGTAAGTAAATTACACCATTTGTAGACTGCTCTCATCAGGCAATTAATATGGTTTATTTGTTATATAGGTTGTGAAGGCTGCCCGTCGGAGTGGTACATGCGTGTACCTCGGTAATACATGGAATAGTCTTCACGTCGTGGTAACCAGCTGCTCTGTGTCTGCTATAATTCTTACGTTAGGTAAGTACTATATTATATAAGCATGTTAACATGCTGCTAAACGATTTGTATTGGGACTATTTCATCACTCGTTGAAGCCGAATATTGCCAGTTATTAGTTAGTATCCATAATTAACTCGAATTGAAGAGTGCAAAATTGAAATTTATTATCGTGAAATAAAATTGAATTTTCTCAATGAATTATTCAATTTTTCTGAAAAATGTAAGCATTACGCTGTGATATGTTTGGGGAAAACATTAACGTGCCCCTGAACCCTCCCTCGACACAAAGCCCCAAATTTTAAGTAAACCCCTAAAAGGGTGTAAACACTGTAAAATCAAGTTGGGCTCATATGAAAGAGTATGCAAAATTATCATAGAATTTTATAATTTTTTCGAAAAATCATCATCAGTACTCAAGTTATGCTTATTTTAAGGTTCTTAAAATTTTTGTTTTTTATTGTTTAATTTTATTTTTGTGATGTCACTAGATTCTGTACTTGACTACGGCTTTACTACTTAACATGCAAAAAATATATTCTATCAAAGTAGTAGGATTCATTTAAGTATTGTGACATCACAAAAACAAATCTTTAAACGCGCATAACTTAAGAACCGATGAAGATTTTAATTAAAAAATTTTCACGCCCTTTTATATAAGCCTAAATTGTTTTTACATAGTGTTCACTCCCTTTGAAATCATCAAAAAAACTTTATGAGAGATATATTCACATAACATGATAAGTATTAACAAATTACATTGACCCCGTCCGTCCGGTGGAATGACCCGAGCAACAGGGACAATTAAAATCAGTCGTAACCTTTTTTCTCAAATGTTTTTTATCCGTTTCACATGAAACTTTCCGGAATGACTTGTATTGAGATGTCGTAAAATTAGGGTGAGTTAGTTGTTTGCCCTTGTTTAAGAAAAAATCTGCTTTACTCAAATAATGCAGCAAGTCAATACAAGTAAGTTCTGAAAGTTTCAAGTGAAAAGAATACGTCACTGTTTTTTTTGTTGTTTGTTTGCTGCAATTCACCCCAAACAAGGCCAATAACCATTAATGTGTAAGGGGTTACATATAGGGAGAAGTAAAAAAATAGTGTATACAAATTATATGGATTATAAAAATATAAAAGTATAGATATTTGAAACAACGTATATAAAAAGTCACGATTAAAAATAATTATTGATATAAAATTAGTTAATTAATTGAAAGGAATTTATTTACATTTGATTTAAAATATGCCAAATTGTAGTTAGCTGGGAACGTTTCTGCTAAAAGACGATTCCACAGCCTTGCACTTCGAGGGAAAAAGCTGTTGGAGTGGAAGTTTGATTGAGAGGTTGGAATTCTCAGAAGATAGGGATACCAGCTTTCGATGCAAGCAAACCTAGTTCTGCGATCAAAACACCCATCATCAGGTACCAGGTCATGCAGTTCAGTAGATCATTTCCCATTAAAATAACGATAGAATAGGGAAAGACTAGTCACATCACAGCGATAGAAAAAAGCGGCTGAAGTGTGGAACATCAACTAGACCCTTCATGCAACGTGGAAATCGATCTAGCATTGACAATGATCTCTGCGGAGTCACAGATCAAATATGGCAACAATATTCCAATTTTGGCTGAACCTGACTATTGTAAAGATAGATTCATATCATCCTATCAATGAGTTTTTATAAATGGTAAAAACCCTAATTTCTATCTCAATAGGGAAATCTTATCAAATATTACTATGTTTGCCATAAACCATTTGCTTACAATAAAAATATCGTTGGACATAAGTAATCGCATTAGATGTAATTAGATGTAATGTTATACCATTTATATTACGAATCAAATCGTGCTAATTTATATTACGAATCGTGTCCCCTTATATTACGAATTGTGTCGCCTTATATTACGAATTGTGTCCCCTTATATTACGAATTGTGTTGGCAATTCATATTCAGAAACGTGGTGATTTATATTACGAATCGAGTTGGGTAATAAATATATTTTTTTTATGTTATGGGTCGTGTTAGAATCCTGTTAGCTTTTTCCCATATTACGAATCGTGTTGGAATATATTACGAAACGTGTTAGCTTTTCTCTATATTACGAATCGTGTCAATCTTACGAATCCAGTTAGCACAGGTCAAGCTCCCTATTGTTACAATATAGTAAAAATATTTTTTAAAAACTTGATTTATGAAAAAATAGTTTCCCATTTTAGATATAATAAAAACTATAAATAGAAAATGTATTGTAGACTTGTATAAGACTGACCAAATTGATCAATGCTGACGTGCTGTTTATTAGCTAAACTTCTTTGGACAGGAAATTTGATTTAATTCGAATCATAATATCTCACTAAGATAAGATCACAATTAATAAGTTGGTATATGATGATATTTGACTGATAGCTTTTTATGTCTTTCTATATATCTCACATACTTTGTTTGATTAGTAGTATAAAACTTAACCTCTGCAAAACATGTGGAGTATCTATTCAAAAGACAGCTTATCATTTAAACAGGCAAATGGCTGATTGTAACAAAATAATTTAAAACATTTCATTCAACCAACAAATGGCTGAAGAACAAATTCCACTGTTGACATATCAAGGGAAAAATGGTTTTAACCACATCTGTGATAAAGTTGTAATGAAAAAAATATACCAAAATAAATTACAACTTTATACAAAGCAAAAATAGCCCCCATAAAATGCAAACAAATCTAACAACTCAGCGACTGATTATTACCGGAAGCATAATACACAACCTTTTACAACTCACTCCTCACGAAACTAAAGTTTAGAATCAACACATCCATGGAAACGTCGAAACTCATCAACAGGCTCCCAGCAGTAGCACGTCTACTAACACCTATATCAAAGATTGACATTAAGAAAGGAAAAATGTATGAAGATCTAGCGCGATGTAAACACCTTATGAACGAAACAGTTTATTGTTTAATGTTTATAGGTTAAGAGATGTAATACCCCCTATTTACGCTTCTTATTTATACTCAGGTCACGGCGGGTGCGTAACTAACACGTACACTATAAGTCAACTCAGTGCCCTTGCCGCAAAGCTTGTTAATCAAAGTTTTTATACAAAAGAAAAAATGTTAAAAAAATAATATATATAGTTCCAGCCTACTTAAATCACCAGTAATTTTAATTAAATGACATTAAAACGCATTGTTCATAAATGTATCTATAATTCCATCATTATATGAACACCATACTTTAAAGTAATGCAATTATGTCTATTAACTAACTTTTGCAAAAGTAGATTTTATTCGCCTGACATTTGCACCCTCGTTAATCATACGATTAATACATGACGTTGTTAGAAAATCCCGTGAATTCGATGATAAGCTGTACAAATTCTGAGGAATTCTGCTCCTAGAGAGGAGTAAAACCTTTTAGATGGCATATTGCTACTGAGAAACGGCAATCTGACTATTGAAAATGATCATATAATTTAGTTTGGAACTGTTTATTTACTATGGAAACATATAGGTTAAGAATTGTAGCTTTTGAATTAACTAGATTTTCCTTTTTGAGTTCCAGTTCAACTGGATATATTTCCTTGTGATATTTTTCGAATAGACCTTCGTCATTTAATGCATTAAAATCATCTATAAATCTGAAAATATTTCCAAACTTCCGTGCAATTATATTGTTAGTCTTTCTCATAAGCTTCAACCACCCAGATTCATAGAAGTAAAGCAAGAAATTAGCCAAAAATGGCGCATGATCTAGTCCCCTTGGAATTCCAATTATCTGTTTAAGAAGAATGTTTCCGTCAGTAAAGTAACAATTTAGAATTATAGAGAAGTTTTGGAAAAATGGTCGTGCATTTCCAACAATCTGTTTCTAATTTAACACCAACCATTGTTACATAGAATATGAAATTCTAGAATTTCATTACAGTTACGCTCAGTTTAAATCTTTCCGATAAACACCCCCTCCTCTCCGGGGAGGTTGGCGATTCGAAGGGGTAAGGGGAGTTTCACTCTTAAATATCCCCAATCCGGACATTTCGGTTGACTTTCAAAATTTACCCCACTTTGTGGACAAAAAGGGGGAGGGTAATGTCGGAAAGATTTAAAACGCGAAATATTTTTTAAAGTCCAAATAAATTTACTGAGTATTAGTGTTGTTTTTGCTTTGAGATATTAGGCTTATTTGAACTGAAATACTTATAAAACACGGCCTAAGTTTCTCAGCCTCATTGGATATAAAGTAGATTACAAAAAATGTAAAAATGGAATGTTTTGATGAAATTTAATCACGGAAATTTGTATTTACCATGGACTATCCAAGAGAATAATCATTCTTCTTAAAATATAAATACTTAGGTACCCTCATTAATACGCTACTGAAGGAACGCGGTTATTCTAATATTCTAATAGTCACGATGCAAATTAGAATAGCCCGTCTGCCTCCGGAATTACTAGCTTAAACCTCATATAACGCACGGAATTACTAGCTTAAACCTCATATAACGCACGGATTATCATCAGGGACATTACACAACTATTACCTTCACCATAAGGTATGAATAAACTGTCTTTTCTAAATCAAAGTGTGTGCCGTACTTTTCCGTTAATTTTCATAAAGAGGCAAAGAGACTGAACATGTCTAGATACAAACACGACTTTAAATACATAAAATTCAATTTATTATCAGCTATTAGCCCAAGGAAAAATTGCAAAAAAGACATTTTGGCTCCTATATTGAAAATAGTTCCCTTATTAAAAATGGGACAAATTCTGCAAAGATAAATGCGTAGTTCTAAACATGACTGACTATTTGTTTACTAAAAGTTTCAGTACCATAAGAAAAAATAATGAATCTTAATATTTATTTTTAATTTTAAAACCAATGAACCTTCGAAAATAGCTCAAATAGTTTTGAAAATTCAAATGATTGGTTTACAACGATTTCCAAAATTATCTGGATTACTGTGATGTTATTTATGATCAGCCTTAAAATGAGAATTTTTATAGAGACCTAGAATGTATCCAGTACAAGGCAGCCTTAGCTATTACAGCAGCTATTCAAGGGACATATCAAGATCAATTATACCAAAGAGCTTGGTATTTCTGTGACCGGCATAGCTATCGACGATTAGTTAATTTATTAATATTGTTCATGTAAATTTTGCCATCATAATTTGATGATGTCGTTCAAAAGTTACGAACAGATGGGTTAAAATAGAATTAATACATTGCACACAATTTTAATAAGTAAACTTTATTCTATACTGACTAAAGTATAAACCTATCCACAGGTTCCGGTTTTCTTTTATCAAACTACTGTTAATTTATAATATGATCAAAGTGAGTGCCGATGATATCCTTAGTATGGTATCATTTTAACGTAATTAAGACCCCGTGTACATCATAATTTATACGTGATTACGCCCCCCATAGATATTTTAATATGATTAACAAAAACGTGTGCTTTAATTGAGCAGAGAGTTGTTTACTCGCATGATATTATCTTGTATAATCTACACTTCGTATATCCGACTGTTTTATTCTTATCGTCCAATGCTTCGCTATAGTTTGAGTTGATAAAGCTTGTTTTTCAATAACTAGTATATATACGTCCATAAGATCCCAATGTTTATTCTATGATGTTTGTTATGCGCTATGAACGTGTTTGTTTAAAGATTCTATCTCCAATAACTGGACAGGTACGTCTATACATGTGTTATTCAATTCTTCCCCGTAGCCACTCGCCCGTGAACTAGTGTGAATTCTTCCTGATTTTTTTTCCAAATGGGGAATTTTGCCACGAGGTAGGGGACAAGGACCAAAAAAAAAGTATTTACTCTCAATATATACATTTTTTTTATTTTTTTAACGATCTTTTAATCTGATGACGGGTCTATAAGCCTTGAAATATCATTAATAAAATTTAATTTGTATTGAATGTTCTCCATAAAACGAAGTCTCCTATAAAATATACACTTTTATTTATTCTAAATTATTATTTTTTAATTTTAATGCTTTTACTATAAACTTGGACTACGTATCTTTCAATTTAAAGGATATAGTAATCATTTCATATGCATATAAGTCAAGATATAAGTAATAAAAAAGGTAACAATTGGCCTGCGGTTAACGAATTGAGTTTGCTTTCTGGATTTTAAGAATGATTTTCTAACTCTAACTACTAATTAATTAGCAAAAAATTAATTTAAATAATTAATTCAAATAAAATGCACTTTTTAAAAAAATAAACAGAGAGAAATGCCCAAAAA
>JAUOBW010248322.1:0-11329 GCA_032360285.1 Lepidozona retiporosa | reverse complement strand
CGCAACAAGTTACTACTACTATAACTACCAACACTACTACCACCAACACCGCAACAAGTTACTACTACTATAACTACCAACACTACTACCACCAACACCGCAACAAGTTACTACTACTATAACTACTAACACTACTACCACCAACACCGCAACAAGTTACTACTACTATAACTACCAACACTACTACCACCAACACCGCAACAAGTTACTACTACTATAACTACTAACACTACTACCACCAACACCGCAACAAGTTACTACTACTATAACTACTAACATTACTACCACCAACACCGCAACAAGTTACTACTACTATAACTACTAACACTACTACTATAACTACCACCAACACCGCAACAAGTTACTACTACAGCGAAAATTGGCTCACCCCTATTCTATCTATTTGATTTTATTATTCATAGATTTTTCGAGAAATTGAAAAAAGTGGTAATTTTAGTCAAAAAGTATTTTCGAGAAAATTTGATAATGAATATTTTCGGTTCCAGTACCGAAAAACAAGAATTAAAAAAAAAACGTTAATCTTGGTAAAAAAATTTTTTTTCAATCCAAGTACTAAAAACGAGAATTTTCGGCAGGTCCCTATGTGCCCCTAACATCATGAAAAGTTAATATATATATTCTAGATCGATATTGATCAAAAAAAATATAGATTCGTTAGAATAATGAAACTTTAGAAATCAAACCATAACATTTTAAAATAAATCAAATCCAGACACAATTCAAGAGATTTTTTCAATCGATTTATAAAATCGATAGAAAAAAAATACATTACGACAATTCTATGACAATTTATTACAGACCAGCTGTAGAATATTCGCCTCAAACACAAACGAAAATAATTAAAGTTTAGCAGATAATCAATAAAGATTTGAACCACGCATAAGATTATTGTATGGTGATTAAGAATTGAAATTAGTGTTTTTGTACCTGTTGGAAAGGATTTAAGATAAATATAATTGTGAACAAGTATTATAATTTTATAGGCTTTGCTTTGAGTTAGAATAAAAAATTGAAAAAACACAACATGAATTTTTCTTGATATGAAAGAAATTTGAAAATAAATTAATAAGCGCCGCCTCGAATCAGCGCCTCCTTAAAATGAACGCCCACACCATGAAAGTTAAAATACTGAATAAGCGCCCAGGCTCTTACTTATTATAGGCATTACGGTAATCATAGTTACAAGAACACCCTTATAACGTTCTTGTAACTATGCGATAATAGGCACTTACGTAGTTGCGTGGTACATTTATAATTTTATTACATAATCTTAAATAAAATGTAAAATTTACCATAGAAGTCAATGATCTAAAATTTTAAGTATGCATAATACAAAACTTGACAATTTCCATATATTTATATCACATCTCGTTACACTACTCCAGTGTATGTCACTACACAAGTGTAATAATAAATGAACATTCAAATAATAATATGTTTGCAATAAGGATCTAACAATAACAAGGTCGCAATTTATTGTATTTTAAGTGTTCGTTTGAAAAAGGTTACTGAGGTTACTAATTCCCATTGAAATGTCTATATGGTAGACCAGTTATAGTCTGTTACGGCTTTTATTTTAATTTCCTGCTTTTTAATGTTCGCCTAACAGACTAGAATAAGTTGGCAAACCTATTTCAGTAATATAAATCATTGACTGTGCAGACATATTCTAAAACCAATAAGTTACTGATGTCTCAACAAATTTACCAAAATAGCAATTATTTCGTCATTGCTTGAGCAAAAAATCTCAAATTCTACAACTTATATTGAACATATAGTTTAATAATTTTTGAATTTAACCTTATTCTGGGTGGCTTTTTAAAATCCCTCTTCTTGGTAAATTTATCCCTATCTAAAATTTGATTGGGACATCATATCGACTCCAAATTCTGCGCCAGGCTAGTATTACCTATATATTTTTTAAAAATTTCAAAAAAAAAATAAAAAATAAAAATTACTTGATAATGTCTTCAAAGTAACCCATTTTTTGCTCAAATCTGACGTTATTGTCGAATATTTAATAACTTTTGAACCCAAATTGATTTTTAGTTGCATTTTATTTTGCATATGGATAAAAAATATCTTTATTTTAATAATATATTTTACGATTTTTTCTATTATTGTGACGTCATAATTTAACGATAAACACATCGAAATTTCAAAAAATTGACTTTTTAGGAATTAAAATCTAAAATTGACTCCAATTGTGATAAATTTTGGCTAAAATGGAATAATTAGTCATAATAAAGAGTTTTCCTCATAAAAAATATTTATATTAATTTAAAGTCTAAATTTGGAATATTATCATGACGTCAACATTTTTTATTAAAAATTTCGATATTTTGACCAAAAATTAGCTATAAAAATATAGCTAAAACTTCTATAAAATCGTTTTGCATATGATTCTAACACAGAGGAAATACAAATAAAATATAATATTAGTCGTTTAGGATCAATGCGCACCTCTTGGGTACATTGCACAGAAACGCACCGGTGCGTTTAAGTGCAAATCTAGTCAATTTCCGTACCCCCGTGTTGACAATCGACGGCCCAGGTGCCGAACTGATCGATCATCTCGGCACATGGTTCGCTTATGATTAATCACAACAGCACCGGTGCTAAAGTGTATGATCGTATCAGGTGAAATTCTACATGGTAAATTTACAGGTGCTTTTGTGATTAATCATTTACCCACCTGGTGCTGTACTGATTAAACAGTTTAGCACCTGGTGCTTTTCTGATTGAACAGAAAAGCACCTGGTGTGTTTATGACCAATTCGTGAAAAATTCGCAATAGCCATTTTGTAACCTGGTGCTTTTCTGATCAATCGGTTTGTAACCGGTGCTTTTGTGATTAAACAGTTTAGCACCTGGTGCTTTTGTGATGCAACAGAAAGGCACCTGGTGTGTTTGTGGCCCAATCGTGAAAAATTCGCAATAGCCATTTCTAGCCTGGTGCTATTCTGATCAATCAGTTTGTAACCGGTGTTTTTATGATTAATCATTTACCCTCCTGGTGCTTTACTGATTAAACAGTTTAGCACCTGGTGCTTTTCTGATTAAACAGTTTAGCACCGGTGCTTTTGTGATGAAACAGTTTAGCACCGGTGATTTTATGATGTAACAGAAAAGCACCTGGTGTGTTTTCGTCCAATTGGTAAAAAATCGCAATAGCTATTTTTGAACTAGGTGCGATATTCTGATCTATATTATCAATCAACCAATCAATTAAATTAATTTTAAAATCTTGTGTAACCCGACAAAAAATCGTTTTTCTGCAATTTCAATCTAGATTTTATCACAAAATAAGCAAACAATAAAAATATAACAATAAAAAATATTCAAATAATGAATTAGTCTAATATTTGCATAAGTTACACTTAAGTTATGACCCATATATTCTAGGCATTTCAAATTATTATGCAGACTATTTTATGACACTTGCATTTTATATAATAAATTTGTGGCAGTTCGTGAAGAGGGTAAAACTAGATTTTGATAACATCTCCTATCACATATAACAGTTTGCTCAAGTTTAAAAAATTGCCACAATAATTTAGGATTAAGTTTATCGACCATTTTAAAAACTTCAGTCATCAATAATTGAGGGTGCTTTGAATGGATGTATATTCCCCCATTCTCAGTATGACATTATTGTTTCACCGAACGATAGTTCAGAAAGGAACCTATTAATTGGCTTCCGTGCGTCGGTGCGTGCGATCGTGCGTGCGTCACGCACTTTTCTCCAAAATCACTCTATAAATTTTTCTGGGCCCGAATATGCCCCAAAATGGCCATTTTCACCCATACACCTGTCGAAAATTCTCGTTTCATATTACTGGGTCCCCAAAAATCGAAAAAATACACAAAAAAGTACATTTATTCAATTGTATCGAAAATGGTGATGTAAATTTTATTAAAATTTTGCATGATGTTAAAGGCTCATAGGGAGCTTCTTTTGACTCACATGGGAAACTGGTCAAACCATCATTTTTGAGTAATGGTACCCAAAGAAATCGAATTCTTAAGATTAAGTAAACTTTTCCAAATTCAGTTTGATGTCATGATGTATTATTATCTTGTATTATCAACCAGTGAAGCTCGGCTTGTTATAATTGATATTAGTAATTTTTTTGAAATGCTTGCAAACAACTGTGTATTTTCTATGATTGACAATTTTTAACAAGTAACCCTTTTGCTTATTAATTTAATACTGCAAAGTTTGCATCATTTATTAAATTAAAAGATGATATACCGAAAAATTCAAAATTCCGTAAACAAGCCTAAGGCTTATGCACGGTTCAATACTTTTATATACCCAACCCCCCCGGGCAGAGAGGAATTTCCCTGGAGTGGGACCATTTTTCCGGGTAGAGTACCCACCCTTGGGGCACAATCTCTGGGTAGAATAGCCTACCCCGGACCAATATTTATTTGTTAAATGTTAACTTTTAACATGATAATTGACACTAATATGCATTAAATTAAGCAAGAAGAAGTGCCTTTTCGATTAAGTCCCCATATTCCGGGGCAAAGTTACCGGGTAGAATCCCACCCCTGGGACCAAAACCACGGGTAGAATACCCACCCGTGCCCAGTGGGTGGTGGATAAAGGAAAAATTGAATGGCGCATTATTTTAAGACAAATGGATTTTTTGGTGGGCTTATATTCGGGGAGGAGGGCTTATACAAATTTTCTTACAACACATACAATTACAATTATTCAAAACACACAAAAAATATTAAAAATACCCACCCAACACTTTGTGTGTTGCGGTATTTTTATTTATCAGTCAGGACCTGTATAATGGTTTCTTCTATATAGTATGCCAATTATGAAGATTGGTGCATATTGGTATGCCAATTATGGAGTTTGGTGCATATTGGAGTATGTGCATTGATAAACTATTGGCTAGAATAAAATGCAGTTTTCTTATAACCCTTGCTAACCACTTCAATGTTATGCAAGTAAAGACAATTGCACTAGGCGGCTTTTTGATTAAATAGGGTTGATTTCCCCTTGGGTATGTTGTCAGGAAGGACATCCGAGCAATAAAATTTACTTGGTTCCAATATTAACTAATCATATTACAAAGCCTGCGTCCGACCACTAATATTAGTGTTTTGCTAAATTTATCTGTTGCCTTTTACATTGTCACAGGTTTGGGGTAATATTTTATATATATATAACAAAGTTATGAACTTTTTTTCTATTTCTGGAATGTTGCTTGCTCTGTATCAGGAGTATTGCTATGATGGGGACAGAATAGGTATCTGGAGGTGATTTATTGTTTGTAATTGTTGTTTAATTTTGTGTTTGACAGGATTTTCTCCAGATCTATAAGTTTATCTAAGACCTGTGTATATGTGAATGGCTTATAAACAGGTGAGTGAGGTAATGAACGACGTAAAACCGCAAACAACACATAACTGGTGGCATTCATTTAATATTCGCATTACAGTACATCACTCATTACAGTACAGTACTTTACTTAATCTTAAAAAAAAATAAGTACTGTACTGTAACAGGGATTTGAAAGTTTCAAAATGCTTGCTTCAATAGGTACAGCTTATTTTTAGGTGAAAAGTGCATCTGCCACGTTATCTTTGGCACCCAAGGGATCACGAGTCAAATGGCCCCAGTTGAAGCAGTTACAGAAATACCAAATCTTCTAATTTCTACAACAGAGAATGGATCTCAAGACCATAATTCTCTTCTTTCGTTCTATAAGTTATTTGATCAATATCTGTCGAAATGTAATATCCAGCGCCCTGTAGTAGTATTAAGTGGTGGACATAGCTCTCGATTCGATTATAAGTTGCTACAATTCCTTCGTGAAAAACAAGTTTATTTATTTATTTCACCACCTGATACTACTGGTGTCACACAACTCCTTGATCAAATTAACAAATCGCTACATGAGCATTACCAAAATGCAAAAGAGAATCTATTTACACAATTACAAACGATTAACCGTGAATCATTCATGATATCGTTAGCAAGCATGTGGGACAAATGGGCCACAAAAGAGATGATTGTAAAAGCAGCAAAGAAAGTGGTAATAACAGAGTATAGATTGGATTTCCGGTTTATGCAAACTGAAAAGTTTGAGCAGGCTTCTCGACTTGTACTGCGCAATAACATTGAAACACCACCACCAATGCGAATGTCAACCACACCATCCCAATCTTCACCATGTAACAGCCAAGTAAGTGGTCCTTCACTTGAGTCAATGCCAATCGTATCATCACCAACATGTTCAAAAAGACGAGATAGATGTATTGGAGAGAAAAGGCAAACCAATGGAAAGAGAGATGTACGACAATGCATAGCTTTGTATCAGAGCTACATGAAAAAAGTATTAATCTCAATGAGATCCCCGGCCTATTTACCTACCAAACAGTTAAGCCAACCCAGTTCACTACACCAAAAGCAACTACACGAGTAACCCAAGTGCATGGTTCGATGGAGGGAAAAGATGTTTTAAAACTCGTCGAAACTATTAACAATGCTGAAGAAAAAAAAGTTAAGGAGCAAGAAGAAAAAGAGAAAAAAAAATTAAGCGAGACTGAAAGCTTTTATAAATGTAAAGATAAATGTAATTGCGAAATGAAAGTATGTAAAGCCGCAATGCATAAACAATGTCCGTCATGTCAAAATATTTTAAAATTAGTGTGCGGAAAATGCAAGTGCTTTATAAATGGGAAACGACCAGTGATGATTCTACCCGGTTTTGCACTTCAGCGGAAAAGCTCAGTAAAATGTGTATTTATTAATTCTTCCGATGAAAGCGAGTTTGAAGGATTTGATTCAGAGGATGATAGCTCAGATAACAATGATTGTGACGAGTCAGAAATTCAATCATCAGACCTAACTGAATTAAAAGAGACATGGAGAAAACTAAGTCCTCCTAACGTTGAGCCTGTGGGAAAGTGGTACGCGGTAGAGTTTAATGGAAAGCGTAAACGTCCACAGCTACTTATCGCTAAGTTATTAAAAAGATTTCTTGCAGATGAACAAGGGCCTGTTCAATCAATCGAAATGAAATGTTTGAAGCCAAAGGTTGGTTCTGGGAATGTTCTCGAGGACACACCCAAACATTTGCCAGACGATATCTGGTTATTTAACCTAAATGAAGTCATCGCCGGACCGCTTGTTGTGACCCCTAAAGGCTCGACCCAATTCGTCGTTTCAAAATATGAGGATATTGTTGCTTTCTATGAACATGTCAAATTTATTAAAAATGAGATAATTTAATATAAATATTATTTTAAGTGTATATATGATAGACTAATAGAGAAGACAGTATTTTTAATATTTATGTTCTAGGCTGAATTTTACGTAGTAATATATAGCAAGTTATTTTTATATCAGATATTAAACGATGTTCGAGTTGTTAGTATTATAGTTCATTTTAATTGTTATAAAAAAGTAAAAGTTTTGTTTTAATTGTTTTTGATTAAGCTTAGTCAGATAAAATAAGCTTGGAGAACCATTTTACACAGTAAAAATTGCATAAGTCTGTAGATATTGTCATCTTACTAGCATTTTTTAAAAAAATATTAGGTGCCCTTAAAAGAACAATAAACGGACTATTTTTTGGACTGTTTTTGTAGAGGCTGTATCAGCTACTAGTTTGAAATAGGGTATATTTTTTTGTTTTTGGCTATAGATTATCTCCCCACCTACTTCCCTGACCCCGGTCATACGGACTTATCTTCAAAAATAAACCGACTATAATAAATATCGGTGATTTTTTAAGCCGAAATTTTCAACATTTTTGACTTTGCGCGAAAATTTTGAGAAAATAAGGCAAGGCATTCTGAATTTTTTAGGTTATTTATAAATTCACATCTACTGGTTATCTTAATCAACAAATAAAATGATGATTATTCGATTTTTAAGGAAACTGTGGCCGATTATATTTTATTGTTCTTTTAAGGGCACCGTTCTTTTAAGGTCACTATACCTGTATATCATTATAATGTTTGTATAGATCACATATTATTAATATATAATTTAGACAACATTACAGTTTCTTTTTTGCTAATAATTTACAACTCATATCTACATTGATTGACACTCAATTGTTCAAGATTGGTATTTTGTAATTTTATGTAAAAATTTTGATTTTCAGGGGGGACCTTAACAAATTTACGAATCTCTGGGGGGACCTGTTATTTGGGGGGACCTGACACTAATAGGAATGTGGGGGGACCTAGATTTCTGGGGGGACCTAATTTTGTTGGGGGGACCTCTAACCCCAGTCGGAACCATGTTCTAAATCAAAATTTTGCAAGGAATCCAATGAGTTTATCGGTGAGTGTTATACTCTTGCTGATTTCCCGTAAATCACGGTCCACGGGAGACTCAATGAATTCCCAGCTTTTACCGGGACCGGGGCGTTAAGGGTTGACAGTACTTTTTTTCTTATTTTGAAATTTTCTAGGCACTAATAGTTTTGCTTTATTTTAAGGCTTCAGGGCAGCTATATAAAGGAAGAGAAGAGCAACAGCGGAAGAAAAGGTTGGTGGTAAAGGTAATTTGAGTTCCTGTTTTTTAGTTGTAGGCAAATAAAATGCTTAATAATTGAGTCCCTTGATATAAGAATTCTATTTTCAGATAAAGTTGACAGAAATAAAAATTACAGGTATAGTGACCTTATAAGAACAGTGCCCTTAAAATAACAAAAAATATATAATTGGTCATAATTTCCTAAAAAATAGATTTAACATAATTTTAATTGTTGAGTAAAATAACCAATTGATGTAAATTTTTTAAATAGCCTAAAAAATTCAGAATGCCTTACCTTATTTTCGCAAAATTTGTGTCCAAAGTCAAAAATGTTCAAAACTTTGGCTCAAAAAGTCACCGATAGTTAGACTAGCCGGTTTGTTTTTGAAGATAAGTTCGGGGTCAGAGAAGTAGGTGGGGAGGTTATCTATAACCAGACACAAACACATATACTATATTTCAAACTAGTAGCCGACACAGCCTCTACAAAAACAGTCCAAAAATTGTTATTGTTCTTTTAAGGGCACCTAATATTTTTTCCAAAAAATATTGGTAATTTCAGGACATTATCTGCAGTTTTATGTAAATTTTTCTGTGTAAAATGGTTCACCAAGGTTATTTTATCTGACTAAGTTTAATGAAAATCAATTAAAACATCTTTACTTTTTCATGTAAGTTATTAATTAAAATAAACTACTACTAACAATACTACACCATATAATGTAATATTTGAAAAATACGTATAAAATAACTATATACTATTACTAATACTATGTAAAATCTAGCCTGGAAGATAATATTTAAAAAATACTGTCTTTTCTATACTCTACTCATACATTTGTAATATTATTATTAAAGATAATCAATGGTTATATAAGGTTGACTCAAAATATACTTTTCCCTTTGTTATTTATTTTAGTTTCTTTTGTTTAAAAATTTCATTCCATATTTATATTAGCTAAATGATTTTAATTGGTTATTTCAAAAGTATAAATCGTTTAATTGGCTAATTTTAACAATCAGGAAATACAATGATTGATTTAACTACTGGTTTGTTTACTAAATGATGACAGGAATATTTAGTGCCACCAGATCTACCCTTTTATATGTGTCGATTGTCTTTAAAGGATCTTCTTTCTAATGCCTCTGAAAACACTCAAAAGATATGTATGATTTAAGGGTTTTTCAGGCTTTTTTAGGGTGATCAATACTGTTTAACACATTCATTCAAAATTTTAGGGCAATATGATAAACAGTTAAATTATATCACCTAGGCGAAACTCGACACTTTTAAAATATAGTTTTTTATAAAGCGATAATCTTTTTTAATGTAATCAACCCCCGGGAAGAATATTGGGGTCCAAAATATAAGGATAACATAATAAAATATTAAAAATAGTACCTCTATAAAAAATATGGCTGGTGTAAATTCTTTTAAGGTCACTACTACTATAATTTCAAAACAACCTCTTACTATAAATTACTATTTGTTTATTTATAGGAGAGATTACTTCGAGAAGATGCTGCTGCGCAGCAGGTATATTATTATTTAGACAGTTTAAAGACTTACAAGTATAAAATATAAACTAGCGGGACATCTATGATTAAATTGAGGTGTTATTCTTCTATATTCGACTGGGGTTGATGGGCAGTTAAATACGCCTATGTCTAGTCACTGCTTAGTAAAAGCCAAAATTTTGATACATAAAGGTTTAAAAGAGAAGAAAACTTGAAAAAAAGTTTGCAAGATAACATAATAATTGTTTAAAATAAAAGTTTAGCACTACTATTGAGTGGTCAAGGAATCTTTTAGATCCTGAAACTTATTGCGAAAATTAATTTTAATGTTTGTTAAGTATTAAAAAAAAAACGTTTTTGAAAGGTGGTGGGCTTGAACAACCTGTGCTATAGTGTTTTTTGTCAGAGAATTCTTTTTTATACTGCTTATTGTAAAATCTTTGTGTAATTATAGATACCCACATTTTAATTTTACACTTTTAAGAGAATGTATGAGTTATTATCCTTTTAATTTAGCACTTTTAAGAGAATGTGCTAGTTGTTAACCTTTGGTGTGCTGTTGCCTCCTGGAGTTCATGATCTTGATTTTTACGGGTAACCTGTCACAGCACACTTTTAAAAGTAGCAAAATAATTTTGTAATAGCAGCTTATTGCATAGATAAGTTGAAAATATTTTATTTAGTAAAATTATTTGTGATTAAAATACTGAAAAATACGAAAATGTGATAATATAATGTTTTTAATCTTTAGGCTTCGTCAAATCCCACGACTCAACACAATGATAGTGGTTGCATTTCAGAGGTGGTAGGTAAAATTCATCAAAATCACAAGCATCAAATACATTAAGATATTTTGGCAGGATGAGAATTTAGCTGAATTATTCGATTTTTTAATGAGGGGTGGTATGGCGAAAAAAATTGTAGAAGGTTGCAAATTATTTAATCTAAATACATATATAATATTTGTCGAGTTTTTACCTGTTTGCATTTATTATTTCAAAATGTTAAATTACACTTATAAATAAACATACAAACACAAAAAGTAATACTACTTGCTGTACCGTTATTCCGGCTGGGAGGGTGATGAGTACTCATTTTTTCATTATTACCACTAGATTTAAAACTAAGGTTTTTAATTCAAAAGAAAAAATAGATTGGTTAGTTAGTATAGTTAGTTTGGGAAGCACATCACTCTCATAGTTTCACCCCCCCTTTTAAAAGGGGGGGGGGCTGTTCAAAAATGAAAAGTGCGTCAAAGGGGGGGTTGGAAAATTT
>JAUOBW010248211.1:0-11484 GCA_032360285.1 Lepidozona retiporosa | reverse complement strand
TTGTTAAACTGTTTTTACTTGTTGTTGGATTTAATTAGTTACTATTTGTAAACTATATATTTATACACACGCCAACGGTATTTATATTTAATAAAATTGTTTTAATTTGTCTTAAACATGTGATATTATTATAAATCTGAATGGCATATAGGATAGTATAATTTATTCAATTTGGGCTTGCTGCAGGGCTTAGGTGCTTTGAGAAGAAAGTAAAAAATTCAGTAAAAGCCTTATATAGGGGTGCGATTCAAATAGATAAGGGGTGCAATTAAAATAAGGGTGTAAATTTCAGGATGGTTAGAATGATAGTTAGGATAAAAAACGTTTTTTTATTTCCGCAAAACAGGGGTTATAATAATTTTTAATTGACCCCCTATTCACTAAAATTTAGCACAGAATAATAATCAAAAAGCTTCGATGACTTTTTGATTTCGTAAATTTCTAAGTTTTAAGTTTGTCAGCATCGAGGTATTAAGAAAAACTTTGTAGTGTTAATATTTTAAGATTGATCGACAATGTCAGGAAGTACCAAAATATATGAAAAAATATGACTACGATTTGTCAAATGTTCTGCCAACTGAATCTTCACAGTATGCCATTTTGTTGAATTGATATTAATTTATCCCCTAATTAAATACATACCTACGTTAGCACTAAGGTGCTGTTCATATGGCCCGGTAACTGGGCTGTGAATTAAAATATGATTGGTTAATGTTATTATTATCCAATAAGATTTAAATTCTCAGCCCGGTTAACGGGATAGACCGCCTCATATGACTAGCGCCTGAATCTAATATATAGTCTCTTAGCTGAAAAGTGGGTATAAATGGTTGTAGGCAATATCCGTTCCAAGTCTCACAACCCTCTCTCCCACATATCTCTCGAGTCATAAATATGAACTAAAGAACAATATTTAGAATTAATTTCACTTTACGAGGGAACCGGTGGGAGCGCAGTAAGTTGCGTAAGGTCCCTAATACAAGAGGAGTGTGACAAATGAAAATAGTTTTAATTCCTTCATTTAAATCAGAAAACACGTCATCACAATATCACGCTTGTATATTTACAAAACAAATACGCTATGCCAACAAATTAAAAGATATATATTAAGTTTAACTTCGCTTTATTTAAAATGCAGGCGTGACAGGTTTTTGTGACAAAATTTACTGATAACATAATAAGGTACTAAAATACGCTATATACACATTTTTGTTAGAGCAGAACTTTATAAGAACTATGGATTACCAAAAAATTTACAACATGTTTAGACAAATTGGCAGTCTGGATGCTGCTAGAACAGATAAAGGGTGGGTAACTTTACAAATGGCAATAACTTGACAACCAAACTTCATCGATTCAGAATATAATGAAAAATTACTTCTATTGATGCCAAAAAACAATTTCTGGTAACAGGCACTAAACATATATGGGAAGGTTTACCCAAATATTAACAGTTATACTCGAATGTTGTAATCCTGACCTAACAAGTGGTTTTGATTGTAATACAAACAGCTTTTTATAAAAAAATATTTATTATTAACCAGGCGAAAATTATATTAAATGAAGTTAATCATTAAACCGTCAATTGATTAATGCGTATTGTACTCCAATAACTGCACAATAACTGTATCTCCAAAGATTCAATATGCACCCGGTGTATCTAATATGGAGTACAAACTATCTATATGTGCTTTTTCAGCCGGGGGTGCAACAACCCAATTGTTTGCAATCCATTTAGTTCCTTTTATGATATCACAACCCCCGTGTAGGGAGTGCCAGTCCATAGCCCCTAGAATATAAATAAAAATGATTGTTATACGGAAAATGATGTGAAACATGAGAGGTACAGTACATCGAGTTACGGTTTTGTCGAGTTACGTCCCCTATGACGTCATAATAAGTAACTTTTTAACTCGGGTGTAAAATCAAAAGACAGTAATAATCGAGTTACGCCCAGGGACATAACTCGAATGTAAAATCTAAATATAATAAAACTGGAATTATGCGCGGCACGATTTGAGAGTAATTGGGTTGGTTAAAACAAATTATTATAAGTATATTTTATATTAGAGAGAGAATTTGTGTCCATGCCAACAGGCATAAATTATCTCTCTATCAAACATTCGTTTGCTCGGAAAAAAAATCCCTAAGTTTCAAATGGCGCAAGGGAATTGTTAATAGAGAGAGTCCAAAAACTTATTTTTTAATTAAGTTTCATATTTCCGTTATTTGTGAAATTGACACAACATGTTTATAACGTCGAAATAAGAACTTGGAAACAATAACACGGTTATTTTAAGTGCTCGCAGGATATGAACTGAGAGTTGCTCTGTGTGAAATAACATTTTATTTAAAGGGGTTTTCATGTTGAATAAGCCCTCGACTGTGAACATAAATATAATAATATCAACCTCCTTTCATTTTCAAAAGTACAACGGTTATTTGCCAATGAATTATAACTTATCATGGTCTATACATAAGATATAACCCTATGACTTCCAATTGAGTATAGGGTTAACTCGGTATTTAAAAAATGTCAAAGAGTTCATAACAGACAAATATGAAATAACGTTCATTTATCAAAATGATACGCATGTCTTATTTATATTTATAGTTGAAGCCCATGGCTTAAATTTGAATGGCTTATACATAGCCTGAAGTTTACGTTAGTGAAAGGGTAAGCTTTGAAGAAGAAAGGCATAATCCGTGTAATGTACTGTCTGTATATGTAGATGGGAAATCCAAATGCTAAAACGAAACGAGTCTAAATTTTCGTTAAGGTATTTTATTTGATCTAAGCCAAAGATAACATTAAAAATTAAATGTAAAACTGTTTTGATGAAATCTGGTAATTTAGTAAAAAAATATTGTTACTTTCGTGAGATGATTATTTTGATCAACTTTAATAAAAAACTTTACCTAGCCACCCATTCGAATCCATGTGGTGGTTATACCAAAACACTGCTCTCCCCTTCTTTGCCTCGACTACCACAGATGAATTATGACAGAACTCTGTCAAATTGTAAAGGTCGCCCTTCTTTCTCTTTTTGAATTTCTATATGAAAAAATAAATTGTATTTAGACTGAATTAGATGTTTAGTACGCCTAGCTCCACTAAGCACATACTTCTAAAGCGGATAAAAAAATTGATTCCTAAGTGTCTGCCTCAGGGAGGTTATAGGTAAGTATTGGTTATAGGTAAGTATTGATAGTTATATAGTAGGAAATGTGATTCGGATATTTCTGGTGATTTGTGTTTCGTGATTTATTAAAGAAAAAAGGTTAAGACAACTGTTTAAATAAATTTATCCTACATATATGATTCTTTTTTCTTGTGATATGGAAATTTATAATTTCTGCAACTTAGAAATGATAAATTATCCATTTCTATAAAGATAACATAATAATATTATTAATTACGCGATCACTAGTTTAATTCGCGTTTGTTTTTGCCATCTTATTATTTCGTTAATTGTACAATTTGGAGTACAATTATTTTTAGAAAACTGTTATAACTTTATTTATTGTTGATAAAAATTAATTCATTATTTCATACAAATCAGATTTTAAATAATTAAATTTTACATAAATTATATTCTAAAGGTTTGTGCAAGCAAGCGTGCTGCCTGCCGGCAAGCCAAATATAAAAATCCATTAGTTAATATCCCACTAACAAAAAATCCTAACTCATCAATGGTGAGTGTACCTGATGTGACACTAATTATGCTACTGTATGCTTTGTCAATTCTACTTTTGATGAATTCTAAATCCACTAGCCCGGTAAGAAAATCCATACGCACCCAGCTCTTGCCAAATGTGCGACCGCGTCGAAATATGCGCTGTGCGTGTTTTCGAGCTTGCACAAAAATGTTAACAATGTAGGTAAAACAGTAATTATTTTACGAAGACACTTTTATTCATTAAAAAATCACTCATACAAATTAATCGTTAATTGTACTCGTCACTGTGCGATTACATACCTAATATGTTGATATTTTTTGTATAGTAAATAAAATGTTAGTTATATGTATTGTTAACATTAAAAGTGCTTCAGAATTGTTAAAACAATCGAGCTATATATAATATCCATAAAATAAGATTCTTTAATTAAAAAATTATTATATAATGTTTAATGCTAATCCTTCAAGTAATTAGTAGATACAAATTTTGCATATTTAAAAAACTTTGCATCAACAAATTACTCGAAGAATTTCATTACTATGAGACATTAAGTATTAAAATGTAAATTCTTGGCCCCATAAACGGCAAATTTGTATAGAATATGTCACTAAAACCACCATTTTCAAATAAAAAACATTGAATTACTTAAAAAGTTATTGTTTTATTAACATTGTTTACAGTTATTTTAAAATAAGCACCCTAAAAAAGTATCAATTTTCAAAATTTCTGGGTTGGGTAGATAAGGGGGTGCTCATTCAAGCTGGGGTGCTCATTATATTTTTAGACCATTTAGGGGGGGCTCATTCGAGGGGGCGCTCATTTAAGCCTTTCAAAAAATAATGAAGCATAAATATCACAGTTTAATTTTCCAGGAAAACAAAATAATTACAAACAATTCTCCTAAAAATGTTATTTTGCATAAATTTTTAAATAAACAATGATTGATTATGACATTGCTCTTGAAATTTACGCTTGATTTAGAAAATGTAGATTTAAAAAAGGGAAATATTATTGGTCTAATTTGATCACGTGACAGTCAATATGAATTCGCAGTGTACGGTCCATTTGGAAATGAATTTAAAGCCGTTGGTCCATACAGTTTGAAGAAGGTCAATTAATTTCCTAATAGACCGTCCAAACAGTTATTGGGAATTATTATTAACGATATTTTATGTGAATTTGAAGATTCTTGCTGCTTGTTGGTAAATACTTACTTTCCATATCGCGTAAACACAGCTTCATCGTAAGGGTTTTCCTCGCTCATTTGCTCCTATAAGTAAACAAGACAGTATTTCCAAGTGCCAATTTTTTTACAATTTTACTATTAGTAAAGATAATGACGTAAATAACTTTGGCTTAAAATACGACTCTGGGAGGCACTTTATATTGAAGATTTGAAAGCCACAAAGAACACAAAAGTAAGGTGCTCACAATGAAATTGTGGATTTTTTTTTCATAATTTGTTTAGATAATCAAATCACTTTTATATTGTATGCGGTAGTGGCAGAGTGGTTACGTCATTGGATTCCTGACTAGAAAGTCATTAGTTCGAATCCCAGCTTTTGTTAAACTTCTCACACACCACGTCCCTGTGAGGACCGTGCCTCCATCTATTTCTCTTATCAAATATAATATATATCGAAAGATTGATGTTATGTTTCGAGAGAAGGATGGAAGAAGAGATGTGAGACTTTGGCATAGGTGTTTCCTAACATCATACACCCAATAATTAACCCAATAGAATCTTGTGGATATTAAATCGTTATGTTGAAAATATTTTAGAAATTTTGTCTTTACATCTTAATAATAGTTTTATCTTGTTAATAAATTTTGTTGAAAATATTCAATAATAATTGTTGTGCTCCACATGATTAATGTTAATGCTTGCTCTATTTGCCTAGATGAGAGATAAATTGATCTTTAGTTTTGCGTCCGTAATAAAATACAGCATGTGTTTATTTAGCATTAAAAAACAGATGCGTGCGCTGCCCTTTTAGTTTTATTTTAAAAACATTTTTAATTTCTAGTAAAACCATTACATATCTCAGGTTTTTATATGGATTTCCTATCAACTGTCATACTGTTGGACGTTTAGGGCTCACGGTTCACATGCAAATATTGTTGCGCAACCTCACAGCGTAGCTCATCCACCACTTTGTCAATCATCATATCAAGCCATATCATTGAGCGTTAGGGCTCCCGGGTCATAGGAAAATATTGCTGCGTGACCTCACAGCGTAGCTCGTCACTCGGGCAATGCTATGTCAACGATCACAACGAGTCATACCGTTGGGGCTCTCGGTTTACATGCAAATATTGTCGCGTGACCCTACTGTGTATGTATCTCGTCACTCGCGCAATGACTAATCAACTATGATAGCAAGCAATACTGTTAGGCGTTAGGTTTTTTTCACAGTAAGAGATATTTGAATTGTCATTTCTATCACACTGTCGTTGTGATATCACCCGGATTTATTATTTCGAATATATTTAAGGTATTTCAGCTGAGCATAAACAATAATTTTATGCTGCACGTATGGGTCAAAAGTTGCGCTTTATGTTCCTCAAACATCATGTAAAATTTGAAAAAATAATAATAAACGATTTTCGAGAAAAATTCAAACATGTTGATTTCAGGTGTAAAACCCAAGTTTTTAGGGCAAAGTTAGGCCCAGTACCAAAAAACAAGAGTTTTCGGCAGGTGACCGTATGGGTCAAAAGTTGCCCTCTATGTCCCTCTAACATCATGTAAAATTTGAAAAAAAAATAATGAACGGTTTTCGAGAAAAATTCAAACATGTTGATTTCAAGTGTAAAACCCCCGTTTTTAGGGCAAATTTAGGCCCAGTACCGAAAAACAACAGTTTTCGGCAGGTGACCGTATGGGTCAAAAGTTGCCCTCTATGTTCCTCTAACATCATGTACAATTTGAAAAAATAATAATGAACCGATTTCAAGAAAAATCCAAAAAAATTGATTTTAGGCCCAAAAACCCCCTTTTTGGGAAAATTTAAGCCCAGTATTAAAAAAATATATTTTTAAAAAATCCGACTCTGTCACTTTTTTGACCTTATGACCCTCTAACATCATACAAAATTTCAAAAAAAAAATAAAGAACGGTTACTGAGAAAAAAGTGTTTTGGTCTCTGACATCAATATAGCATATGTTATGCAGAAAGCCTGCCGTTGTATAGTGGGTTGACAAATTTTTCAAATTATCTGCAAGAGGGGCTGACAAATTTTCCGATTTGAGGGAGCCCAAAAGGGTTGAAGTAGATTTTTAGGGGGGTTTCAAATAAAAAAAAAATCAAATTTAGTGAAATGACAAACAAAAGTAAATCTTAACTGAACCACCGAAATTTAAAATGATAGAGTATAACTATAAAAACATGTCAGCTAACTTCGTGCAAATAAAAAAAAAATAAAAATACCATGTTCTAAAAAAGTTTGAAAAACATTATTTTCAGTCCGAAAAAATTTTTTTTTTTTCGGTCCCAGTAACAAAATCGTGAATTTTCAACAGGTCAAAAGAAGCAACCTATGGGCCTCTATCATATAAATCAAGAACAATTATTAATGGATCACCAGAAAAAGTAGAAAACTTTAATAACTAATAGCTAGAAAACGCTAGAAAAGGAAATTATATTATGATAAGCATTCTGGGAACGTAAACAGGTAAAACATCTCATCAATAACATTGTCAATGCATTCATGTTATGGTTTTACATAAACATACCAAAGTTTATAAAAAACTGTCAAGTCCGCTGTGAAAACCCACAAAATATTCTTGGATAACGTCTTTTTAAATACCAATAGACGGGAAAAACTTGCCGTCATTATTATATAACTTTAAAGCTTTTGTGATTGCAATTGCTGTCGTGGACTATTAGGACTAAGCATCATAAAAGGCTCAAATCTCAGTATAAAGTTTAAACTATGGTAGTTATGTGTCTAAAATCCCCCTATCAAAAATGATATTGCAAGGAATTCAAATAGTCCCACTGGGCTTATTTGAGAGTAGGGACTCAGAAGTACAACAGAATTACATTGCGATGACCGAATTTATTTGAGTTGGAAGAGGTGTGAATCCTGTAGGACATTGCTCGATGACTGGCTTTTAATTACAGATCAGAGTCACAGGAAATTTTGTTCATTAATATTTTTGATAAGTTTTTTTAAAGTCTAAATTTTCCTGTTTTTATGGATTTAACCGCGTTTATTGAGCATTTAAATGGAATAACAAAACAACAATGAAAGAAAACAATATTGTGTGTCCCATGGGTGGGAGTCAGTAAATGAGTCTTCAATAACATTATAAATGTGTTCATCGTATGGTTTTACATTAAGTTATTGAAAATTATCAAAAACTGTTAAGATGTTCTGAGCATATAAGATTTTAAAAATCGAGCAATATGATTGGCCAAGAGCCTTTTCGGGCTATAAATCGAGAACCAGAATTTTCCCAGACATGGTTTTCACAGGATGATAGAGAATCATCCCTATTATCATCATGCAAACAAATAAAAAAATCTGATGAACAGTTTTTAAAATCTTAAAAAACCTCATTTTTGGGCCATTTTGGTCGTGACTCGGGCCCCCGAGAATTTTTTCAAAAAATCAGGCTCTGTCACTTTTTTACTTTTATGGCAATCTATCATCATGCAAAATTTACTAAAGAACGGACAGACGGACAAGGGTGATTTTATAGGATCCCTATCTGTGTATAATGATATGCTTAAACTGGTTAACCAAGTTAATTTGTTGGTAGTGAAGGAAACTGATCTAAATAGATTTGTGAGAAATGATATGATGATGGTGAGATGGATATGTAGAATATTGATTTTAGGATGGAAAACCCTGTTTTGGTCATATTCGGGCATGTCTGACACACCTAAAAAAAATCTGGGTCCTAAATCTGGCCCAGGCCCCTGAACGAGATTTTTTGACAGGTGACCGTATTAAAAAAAATATGGTTCAAAAACCATATGGTTTAAAAAATGTTGACCATACGGTTAAAAAGCTTCATGCAAAATTTCGGAAACAAACAATTTTAGGCCCAAAAACCTCATTTTCCTGGCAAACTTAAGCCCATTACTGAAAAAGGAGATAATTGTTTTTCAAAATTATGTCTCGATACACATCTAAGTTAATAGTTATGAATCGTTGTCCAAAAAATCCATAGAAGCATTCTTGAGATATCTGTGTGATGGATGTAACAAAATTTAACATTTAACAACACATTTTTAAAACATTTACAAAGTTACAGTACCTTTGTCGAGGAACCGTACACAATATGTCGTGTCTCGTGTAAGGCTTGTGACAAATCGTCCTTGATAAACGAGTAACAGTATAATTTATTCCATTCAATATCACTAAAGAAACTCTGCACTCAAATCTTACGGCTAGGAAAATTCAAAAATGTGTATACACAAACGAAAACAGAAAATTTGAAATCACATTAAATAATTTTTGTACACGACACTCGATAAATTGTGTATGGTTCCTCGACAAAGGTACTGTACCCCCATCTCTGCTGAAACATCAAACTGCCAATTTTTATAAAAACCAAACCTTGTTGTAAATATCAGTTAAAATTTTATTTCATTTCAGTTGGAATGTGCAGTGTTTTTGACTAACAATTTTAAAAACGTTTTCTGTGTGAATTGATATATGCATATAAGTGTCTACAACTAAAAAAAAATTAATAATTTTTTGCGTTAAATGCATGAGGGGTGTAACTTACAATATCAAAAAACAGTTTTGCGTTAAATGCATGAGGGGTGTAACTTACAATTTCAATAAACAGTTTTGCGTTAAATGCATGAGGGATGTAACTTACAATTTCAATAAACAGTTTTGCGTTAAATGCATGAGGGATGTAACTTACAATTTCAAGGAAGTTTTCAAGTTCTGGTTCTTCTTCAACAATGAACGTATCATCTTCGTCTTCTTCTTCTTCCTTCTTGACATCAATTATTACTGGTGCCACAGCAGCTTTCCCAGATGGTACTCTAAAATAATGCAAAATAGTAACTCTTCAAATAATTAAAACACTATTTTTTGTACTACCCGTAAATACATTTAAACACATTAAACAGCATATTTGTTCGTAAAGAAAGGACGAATTAGGGATTCAGTACTTAGACAGCCCTCAGAATTCCCTTCGGCAATCAGCAGATTAGCAGAGGGATGTTGGAAATATTTTTAAATTCTGGTTTTGCTAACAAAAGGAAACGACCCAAATAGGTTGATTGTTAATTTAATAGTAAAAACTATTGAAAATAATTACTGAACCATCTGATAACAAAAAAGCCAAGTAATTGTCTGTCCTTTAAAATTGGAAATTTTAAAATCCATTGGATAATTTAAAAATGATGTCACTTAACGAGCACAATTTACAGACAGGTATAGTGAATTTTTAAAATGGATTATCTAAAATTGTTGAAGGATCTTGACCATGCTCAGCAAATTATAGCTGTGATAATTATTGGCTGCAGGCTCTATTCACTAATTCCGAGGGCTGCTTAGAGGCTTTTTACATGAAGACTTTAAGTGAACTCAAACCACATCTGTTTCTAACGACTATGATTGGTTTACCTATTGTTTAATAATTCTCACTGCAGTTTGACTCTCTGATGTAAACAATCTTTACAGTTCTCAACTATCTCTCACAAAAATTTCTATGAACCCCTTAATCGAAACTAACATTATATATACCATAGTGTAAACATACCATTATTCCAGGCACTTCAAAATTTGATTCAAGACCAAGTGTGCTAGATTCTCCATAAAATTCTCCGCATCGAAACAACAGTGTGTTACTTTTTGTTTGTAAAATTTTGGAAAAACCTGACAGTTGAGGGATTAATCAAAATTCAAATATAATATATAGCAATTTGGTTGTGGGAATAGTATTATTTAATTTTTTACTATAGAATTGCAACATTTTTTTCATGTAAAATTGTCACATTCATATTTGTGAGGAAATGACCGCAGTCCAAAATATTTTGTTAGATTAGTTCCTGTTCACATTGAGTGACAAATAAATTTAACAGATAAACAACTTCTAATATAAGCTCAAATAACTGATTACATTTATAAATTTAGTTAATATACTTGGACTTGAGTCCAATAGAGCATAATTAGCATATAAAATTAAAGGGTCAAATCATGCCTTTTATCATTATATAAAATCATAGATGATTAGTAAAAAAAGTAATAATATATAAATATACAGTATATAGAAAAAGAAAAACATATGACCAGCTACTTTGATTATTAAGTATTAATTTTGTCTATAGCAAAATTATTATTACTATTTGCAATTTACAATGAGAAGAAAAAGAAGAAGTATATTTTTTCAAAAAAAAGTCTAACCTTGTCTGAGGGTCTTCCGTTGGTTCGGCTTTTTTAATCTTAGGCGGAGCCGGTCGAGCACTGTTTGGCCGTGCCGCCCTGCGACTAAATAAAGAAAACAGAATTTAATGACTTATGTTATCCTGGCCAACAAAAACATCTTGATAACCAAATAACTCTGTATTTATCATTTAAAGGGAGTGAACACTGTAAAATCAAGTTGGATTCACATGAAAGAGCATGAAAAATGATCATACAATTGTTTTAATTTTTCGAAAAATTTCAAACCGTTCTCTGATTTATATGATTTATGAACTTGCATTTTATTTCTGTGATGTCACTAGATTTTGTAGCTAAGTGTGGTCTTACTTGTTTATGTAGCCATACACCTCTATCACACAGTTCACATTTATGAGCGTTAGACCATGAAAATCTAGTGACATCACA
>JAUOBW010248100.1:0-11491 GCA_032360285.1 Lepidozona retiporosa | reverse complement strand
CTTATAAGGCAATAAGAAGAATGGTCAGTGTGACTGATTGCCACCTCCCCATCCCGTTTACCGCCCATTTCTATAAAATATGGCAGCTAGGGTACCAGAAAATATCATAGACAATTTGTCCCTTTCATGGTGGTGCACCTGCCCACCTGGGGCCTGGTCTATTATAAATACATCAATTACTTCCACAAGATCCCTGTAAGGTTACTGCCTTGTTTGGATTTTTTATATCTATATGGATAAAATATCTTATTTAAATAATAAAAAATAGTGTATTTTCAAGGTAAGGCACTGTTCTGATGCAAAGCTTACAAAATGTAATAAATGTATCATATCTCTGCCCCACGCGACTCCTGACGATTTATATTCAGTGTAGTAGATTATGACCATGGATATTATAACACTACCAATTTTCAGAGAGAAATATTTAGTTTTGCTAAAGTTAGAGTAAAAAATGTGTTTTTGATGATTTTTTCAATGTGCGGATTTAACGGTTTTTAAATGAACATGTCATTTTAGAGAAAATTTGAAATCATTGATTTTAGGACTAAACAACCTTTATTTTATCCTTTAGGGGCCCAGGGCCTTCCGTATATAAATTTAGGGGCCCAGGGCCCGAAAACATGAATTTTCGACAGAGGCCCATAGTTATACAAAGCCACAATAAGGGCATCTAACTTCATGAAAAATTTGAAAAATAAAATAAAGTACGGTTTTCGCAAAAAATTTGAAAAAAATAACGTTCAGTCCCAAAATGACAATTTTGGGCATCAAAACCGGGCAACGAGAATTGAAACACCATAAAATGTTTTTAATAATTTAATCGGACGGTTTATAAGAATAGTGCGTGATGGACTGACTGGCAGATGTGAATTTATAGGACCCTCATATGCTTTGTCAGGTGTCCAAAAATATGAGTGTGATAGGCTTAAGTGAAAGGCGTATTACTTGGATGAATCTGATACAAAAATATATAGTGTAAATGTAATTTAAAAATCACAGGCTTATAACATAGGTAAATATTGTGATGACCAGATCAAATGTCAAAGATTTGCTATTTTTAGTCAATATTTCCTTTTATTTTTAGTGTGAACCGTTTTTAAAAATATTGTGCAGTAATGCAGTTGTTTTTCATTTTTTACTGTCTCGTATGAAATTAGTGAATTGACAGCAAAATCTTGTATCTCATTGGAACTTAAAACCCATCTGGAAAAAATAATTTTTGTAATCAAGATTTGAGTGGAAAAATTTATAAGGACTATATTAAATTCCAAATTAGTCCTCATTAAGTTTACCTCCACTTATTTTCAGGGTCCAATTATGTAACGTAAAATTTAATTATTTGAGCCTAATTCGCCACCTTATTTGCTATTCACATATATTCGGAACTCTGAAATGTCTCTACCTTGAATTTTCGTCACACCAAATTCAACTTCCTAATTCGGTACCTTGCATTTTCTCGCCTTGGGATCGAAAATTTAAGAAAGGCGAAATTAGATAGGAATAATGTAGTACTAAAACAGTCTCATGTACCTAATAAATTGTAATCTAGTAATGTTTGGGTTCTAATGTTGACCTAAGTAGGAAAATTTTAACTGAAATGTGGAAAATATAAAAATTGCTATATCCGCTGAAATAAAAAATATCTAAAAACACGAATCTTGTTAGGTCATATAATGACATTAGCAAACACAATATTAAAATTGTATAAACATATAAAAATCATGTACCTTCATTTCTGGCTTTGCAAACTTCTTTGATTTGGCGATGATTGAAACAAAGCAACTATAAACTTCTTCGTCCGACAGTTTCGTCTGGAAACATGGCAGGTTTTCAATCAGTTTCTTAAACGACTTTTCGTTGTAAGGTAGTAGGGATAGACAAAATGACAAGTCACGCCATTGGCGATCCGTTCTAAAGAAAGAGGACAGTGACCGTGCCGTGGTTAATAAATCACTGAAAAGCTGCTGATGAAATTAAAATCATTTTACAGGCTTAAAAATATATTTTTCGTATGAAATGAAAATGCAGGGTATCTAAAAAAGCAAAAGGTCCCATAGCAGGGTCAGTTAGATTATGAATAGACTCTTACATAATGATATGACCAATTACATGGATTCCAATCTGTCGAGAATCCGATTCACGTTTAGATTCGCGCAAATGAGCTATCAATCTCAAAATTCTCATTATGTTACATTCTTGCAATCTTTATTGCAAGCCTGAATTAAAATAAATTATCTTATTTAAGCATATCAGGAATTTTGAGGGGCTTGTTGTTTTTGTGACCCTGCTAATATGAATTTTCTTTATACCTAAAGTTATATACATTTGGTTTCTTTGTAATACTGTGAAATTTACAAGCGAAATATTAACACCTCACACATTTTTTTACAGGGATATGTCAAAATAACTCACAGAATACCCACACTATGCAAATTTATTTAACACAAATTTGATATCCTGGAGAAAACATACAAACTTGTTTTTGTAATTTGACACCTATAATGTCATTTTTCTCCAAAATCTGATATTATATATTATATATGTATTTTCATATTGGAAATTAAGGATCTTTCATTAAAAAAACTTAGCTTTTGAACGGAAAAAAGTATATCAAAATAAATTACATTATATGGTCCTTTGTAGATGTTGTAAAATCACAAATTGCTCAATGTTTTAATGTTCTTAATAAATAATTTACCATTATAAATTTCATCCAAACAAACTTTGATAGTAAGTTATATGGACTAATAAATAACATCCCTCGATTAAGCACACTGTGACACTTTATCCATGGTACATCGAGTTAGTTTAGTTTAGTTGTATTAATTTTAAATGTTAAATTGTTGGGTTATAGTTTGTTATCCTGCCCTTATTAGGTTTTCCCTGCCCATATCCTTGTTCCACATTTATTCCCACTATCACTGATTGTATTCACTACATCTATTTCAAAGGGTTTGATTGCTTAGTGTTCTTATTTTCTTAAGGAATTATTATTTAATATATAATTTTAATATTAGCACTATTATATTATGATTGATTTATTTTTTGACTTTAATACTCTATTAAAGAGTGGTGGAGTTGTAATATAATAAATAATAAATAAAATAATAGTTTGTTACCTGGTAGCCCTGTAACGATGGCATAGTTTTTCTACAAGAGATTCTGCTTGCTTGTCTTTCTGAATAAACTGAAGAAGATATCTAAAAAAACACGAAACAGTTTAAATGTCATTAAATGTATTGTTTTCTGGAAGTTACTAAAGGCCACTATGGTATGTAATGGGTTACAAGTGGGTATAGATGATAGTAGGCAATACCTGTGCCATTAAGTCTCACAACCCTCTCTCCCACCTATCTCTCGAAACAAGCGAGAGTTAATTACTTCACGAGAGAACCAGTGGGAGCGCAGTATTGCAAGGAGGCGTGGCATGTGTGAAATAAAAAAGAGGCTAAGACACAATATGCAACCACCAGCCTTCCCCCAGGTCCCAGGTAGGTGAGAGGTCAAGGCATTTTCGAAGCACTATATTCTTCAGGGACACGGTTCAAATTAAGTTTTGAGGTGAAAGTTGAGAATGTAGGTGGGAGTAATATATTTTAGATGGAACTTAAAACAAACAATAACATTTTCACCTTATCGTTTTATGGCAATTTAACGACTTGATTTGTAAAAAAATTTCCCACTACGTGCAACTACGGTTGCGCTTTGATAAAATAAATTTTGGGAGGGCAGACTTGTTTACTTGGCTGTATCAATCTTCTAATATTAATTCCAATAATTTATCTTCATGTTTTACATTTTTCTGTTAATGGTGAAAAACAACCGTGGGCATTTTGGTTGGATTGAACAAGTATAGATATTTTGGGTGGGACTACAATTTGTTGTGGGGCTTCGATCGTTACCATTCTGGGTGGGAATTAAAGAGTGGCATTTTTAAGGTGGGACTTCTGACCCCTTGCATACACTGAAAGACATGATTTGAGTCAGGAGACAAGCGACATAACCACTGAGACACTATTGCATCTTCATTAAAACCTGTCAGCCAGAAATTAACTAGTTATAATCTTGGAAATAGCCGCCCACATACGGAAATCTGTTTATATTTCAACAGCGATGAACGCTTTTGGGCGCAAGTGGTTTAGGCGACGGAATAGTATTATTCCATTTTTTATTGTAGAAGGGTAATATTTTTCCTTGAGAAAATTATTGAGTAAATTACCGTGGGCCGACGTCTAAAATTTCTAGAATTTCTAGTAAAAAACGTCTAGATTAGCCTGGCTATTTCGATAAAAAAATAATATGACAACTGCTTACTTCATGATAGTTCTGAAGGGTGTTTCCTCTATGCCTTGGTCAGGATCTGATAATCTACTAATGATATCTGGAACAACATTGTAGAGTGAGTTTCCCTGAAATGGTTAAAATAATCATCATATTGATGAAAGTCAGGTCTGAAAATCTATTGATAATTACGAGAATCTAAAATTGTAGTTAATTCAAGCAGGGTATTAGAGTTCAAGAATTATTTTAACATTACTTACAAACCAAGACGCGAGTCAGATTTACCAATTGACTTTGATTTGCAAGTCTGGAAGGTTTTTAACAAATTTTTGTGACATTAAATTGAACGGGTGACAAAAAATTTGGCTTACTAAATCAATTAGTGATACAAAATTGATTGATCAATTACTATTTTACCTAAACTTTAATGAAATTATGATTTATTTTTCTCTTAAAAATATGCCACATTCTTTCAGCACTTGATCTCATTTCCATTAAAGAAATAAGCAACATAAAATAATTACATATTGAACGAAAATGGTTATCCTCCCCTCCCCCTCTTTCGTGACGATCGCCAGCCTTCAGGAACATTTAAAATCGAGGGGAAAGAAACTTTATTTACAGCTTATTTTTCATTGAAATAGTATGTTTAAGAATATATCGACATCTTCGCTATAAGCCCACTTAAGCATAAATCACAGTTTTAATCTAAAGGTTTGCGCAACAAGCGTGCTGCCTGTTGGCAAGCTAAATTGGAAAAAATTCAAAAAAAAATTCAAAAAAATTCTTAATAAATTTAATTCAAAAATCTTTTTATGACAATACTTTCGCCAATTGCTTGCTTTAATTACGCGCTGTTTTTGAAAATAAGTACTTGTTTAGTTTTAAAAAGTGTTGAATAGAAAAATAAATTATCTATCTTTTAAAACTAAACTCGTGGTTATTTTCCCAAATCACTCTTAAGCATGTCATTATTATTACTAATACTAATTACAACATTCCTTTAATTTTCACATTTCTATTTGATTTCCCTAGAATTAATGTATGGTAGTTTTCGTTTTAACTTAATATTTATTTCCTACAGACATACATACCTTTTGAGAAATTTCAAAAAAGAATGATTTTGCGGCCGATGATATCTTCTCTTCTTTGTCCTCCAGACAAACGGCCATCTCACTGATCTGTCCTTTCACCTTGACCATGTCATTAATGATGAGGTGAGTGAGAATCGCAACAGCTGTATTACGTACTGCAAGGTTATCATCACGTAATCTACAACACAATCGTATTAATAAAACGCAACACAAAACAATATGGTTTAAATTTTTTGTTGGAAATTATTTTCCGTTATAAAAATAATTGTTTTTTTAAAAAGTCAAGTTAGCTGAATGACATAGCATACTAGATCTAATATTGAAACAAGCCGAGCTTTACTCTACTATCTTAAAGATATAAATAATCAAAGATTTAAACCCAAATAAATCGCATGGACATGGCAATCTTTCTATACTCATGATCCAGTTAAGTGACTCCATAATACCACCGTTAATTTTGCTATTTTCGTCAGCAATAAACTCTGAACAATAATAATAATTTATAATAACCTTTACAAATATCCTCATAATAACCAACTTCTTTCAAAAAATCAATCAGGATTTAATAGTGGCGATTCTTGTGTATCCCAACTAATTGCAATAACCCATGAAATTTACAAATCCTTTGATGTTTAATATTTGTCATACTCCTGTCAGTAAGTTATATTTTTACGGTAGGAGCTGAAGAGTGTATTTTTTATTTCCTTGTAACATAATGCAACATTTTTTTAGCAAAGTTTTCGAGAAAATTGAAAATATGTTATTTTCAGTCAAAAAGTGTATTTTCAGCCTTTTGAGGTTTCCAGGTACCGAAAAATTAGAATTTTCGACAGATTCTCAAATGGGTAAAAAAAAAGCTCCTATGGGCCTCTAACATCAAGCAAAATTATACTCGTATGGGTCAAAAGAAGCACAAGATTAGACTCTAACATCATATAAAATTAAAAAAAAATATAGCACCATTAAGAGAAAATTAAAAACGTTATTTCCGGTCTAAAACTACATGATCCGGTCTCAGTACTAAAAAATGAGAATTTTCGAGGTGATCATCTATGACTCAAAATAATCATGGAAAATTCTAAAATTAAGTTATAGCACCATTTTCAAGAAAAATGAAAATATTGAGTTTTCCGGCAAAAAATTGTATTTTTAGGGTTTGGTATCGGTACAAAAAAACAAGAATTGTCAAAAGAAACCCCTATGGGCCTCTAAAAACATGAAAAATTAAAAAAAAAATTATAGCATAGTTTTATACAGTTTTGGAGAAAAGTGACCAGAGGAATGAATGAATATATGAACGGACATACTCTATGGGCTCTACACAAAAAAGGGGATGTGAGCAATCATCCTCATAAAAAAAATGTTGCTAGCTCGTTGGGAGAAATAAAATTTAACATAACTATATAGAAACCTACCTTGCATACAAATGTGGTGTCCAAGGTTCGATGAGATTAGGAAAGCGAAATGTTAAGTCACCAAATGCAATCATAGCATTCGAACGCATGGCAGGGTTCTCAGATTTCTCCAGTATAGTAAACAATAATTGAAGATTGGCTTCACAACATTCAGAACTAAAAACAAATTCATTATAATTTGACAGCGGGTAGAACAATAACAAATATATATTTTTATAGCTTTACAACATTTTGTTCTAGTAGCATAATCTCAAACATTAAAATTAAATTCCAGGATTTTCACCCTAATGTATTTCACTAATTGGCCTCAAAAAATTTATATGGCCATTCTAAACATGTTTTGGTCGCAGAAAAATGACGGCTTCTGTGATTGAACCATATATCCTAAAAGATTCTTTTTTACTGTTACTACTTGTATTTGTTGTCTATAATCCAACCCGTAATTATTGTTGTAAATTATCTCATGTATCAGACCATGCAGAATTAATGGTTACATTGAAATCCCCATTGGTAATACTTTCAATTTAAGGAAAAAGAGAACAATAGTTAGTTCTTTATAATGTTAGTAGGCGCATACACGGCAATAGTTGTCAGTAAAATTTATAACAATGAACATTACAGTTACTTTCACACACAATGTTCAAGTTGTCCGAATAAAACAAACATACAAATTTCTTACCTTACTAGCATAAATTTTGACAAGGCAAGTGCAGCCGCTGCTTGAAGTTCGAGGTGTTTGAATTTTTTAGGTTGACTACAAATCATAACAGCCACTGGACAAAATATGCTCAGTAAATTTGAACCTAAAAATACATACAAAATGGTTACCATTGGTTGATTAGCTAATCAATAGGTGGATATAGCTAAAAATCCTACTTAGGAAGGAAGACCTGTGGGGCATTGTTTGATTAAGCCTAAATTTTATACTATAATAGCCTAAAATTTATTTATTTAGAATCTGACGATACATGATGTCATGATAGTATTGAGGCCAGGTACCAAATCCGTTTGTAACTTTATTTGCTAAATGGATTAGAGGATTGTTTATAAATTCTTAAAAACTCAATTTATATTAAAATTATATTCATCATCGTAAATATCAGGGTTTTCTTAGCTTAGCTCTGCAGCAGACATCAGCAAATCACACTTTCTATGCCAATTCTGTTAATTTAGGTCCATAACTTCAAAATTACTATTTTACTACTTTCAGTCATAATTTTTAATATCAAGAACTTTGATTGTACGGGAGTGGGCCATGAGCAACAGGTGATTACTATGCCTTGTTAATGGTTTTATATCATCGTAAAAAAATTATAAAAATTCATTAAAGGGATCCCCAACCGTTTTTGCATGTTTGGCTTAGATTTAAGGTCATTTTCACAAAATATAAAATATCTCGAGAACGAAAAAAGATTTTTTGACAAAATAAAAAGTGTATTTTACTCCATTTCAGAAGGCCTTTATTCTGAGCCCAACATATTGCATGCATGCAAAAACGGTTGGGGATCCCTTTAAGTTATTGTAAAATATCGATGAAAGTAATAAACAAGATATGTTGTTGCCACAGCTTGCCGATAAGGACCTAGGTATATGTATGTGATTAAAATCGTCACTATGCCGATAAGTGTGGCAAGTTGGGTATGGACGGCACCACTCACTGTATATATGAAAGTCAGTTTATTTTTAGGAAAATCTAACGTCAAAACAAACAAAACAAAACGGGGTATATAGCTACTGAATCGTAGATTGGGCTATTCGTCACATATAGTAGAATATCAGGAGGAAAACAAGTCTTGCAAAGTTTTACTTCTGGAAAATAGCCCAAATTTTGAACTTTAACTCTACATAAAACTTTTATTTATTAATGAAAAAATTTCTGGAGACATCTCAAAAAATTACCCCTGGAAATATTTGCTGAGCTGTTCTGGTTAGGTCATAGAGGGTATTATCGTCTCATTTACCAAAAAACACTGTCTGTTGATGCTGTAATAAATAGCTCTTCTTCTGGGGCCTATAATAATATAATAACCAAAACAAGCCAAAACTAACATCAATTTATTAATGAATTCGTTAACCAAACTATTAACTATTAGTCCATTTACCTTTAAATAAATAATCGTATTCATCATCTTTTACCGTCATTGTAAGTGCTTAATTATATGTTTAAATTGTTTATAAATATTATCAAGAACAGTACTAACAACCGTCTATGAGTCTATATGAATGAGCAGCAATTAATTTAATTCAATATAATACATATTACGAAATGAACTTCGACGTTTAATAATTAACAATCTTAGGCCAGGAAAGTATTGAGTCAACTAATTTTGGAGATTCTGATGGATAAAAAATTTATAAACAACTGGCCGCCATTTTCTTTTTTTGTTGCTTTCCAAGCAAAATAGACGCCCAAATAATACAATGACGTCATGAAACATAGAGTAAATCACAACTAAAACTTAAAACCGGTATACCATTGAAACTGAAATATATTATATGCTGACATATGCATATTAACTGTCTTATTCAGACAAATTCCAAAAAACAATATATTTTTAAATATAAATCCAGTCGTAAAGTTTGTCAACTATTTTATTTAATATAGATTATATTTGTAAATATAAAAACTAACAAATAAACAAGCAAAGCCTTATTTACGTATAATTGCTTACATGTATTGATACACCAAGCCAAGATAACAACCGTCATATAAAATATTACACCCGTATTACGCCCAATTTTTATTTTTACAGCGGACTGTATTTCTGGGCTATTTCGTTTTTGTTTTTTGTGCATTATATATCTGGAGACTTGCAGTCATTTAATATGGCAGTATTTAATTTAAAGTTTACATTCTTCTATCCTTTTTATATTATTTACTCTACGCCATAACATAAACTCAAGATAACGACTTGGCAAATCTGGCTTATTTTAAAAACTGTTTACTGGTAGAATCTAACCGCTGCGACCGCTGCCCGACAATCTACTGCAGAAAGAGATCATGGAAAGAAAAAATATCACGGCTCCATTCATTTTCTAGTATACTGTGTGGTACTATTGTTTAAATTGTACTCATTTTGCCAACTTATTCTATCTAGTCAATAAAAATAAAAGCCGTAACAGACTATAACTAGTCTATATATATATCTGTTGCAAATTTCCCTTTTGGCCAAAAAAACAATAATAAATAATAACAGTTCAGGGCAATGTGGTAAGGTTACCGTAAATTCATATTTTTCTTTCAAAATTTAAAAAAGTATATTTTATGTTATAAGATGATAATGGCAAAAAGTATAAGTTTCTTGATTTTCCTTACCAAAGAAACATGTTTTTGTTGTTCTAGTCTTTTGCAACGTATTCACAGAAAAATTATCTCACAGCGTCCACACTGTCCACACTGTCCACACCGTCCACACTATCCACACTGTCCACAGCGTCCACATCGTCCAAACTGTACACAGCGTCCACACCGTCCACACCGTCCACACTGTCCACACCGTCCACACCGTCCACACTGTCCACACTGTCCACAGCGTCCAAACTGTCCACAGCGTCCTCAGCGTCCACACTGTACACAGCGTCCACACTGTCCACACCGTCATGTTTTTCTTTTATTTCGCTACATTTCAATGTCTTTAAATACTTATTACAGTGGAATCTGTCTAAAGCGGACACCTTAGGTGCAAAAAAATTATCCATTTTAGAAAGTCTGATTTATAGCTTAATAGAGATTTTTCCTAAAGTCTATTTTTATCCCTTAACTTTGCCGGAAATTATTTTTGACCTTAAAACGACACCCATTTAGTAGATTTCCATGGTAAAAACAAGCACACAGGTCATTTAAATTACACTTACAATTTAAAATAAAGTTCTTTTAAAGATTGGACAACCTCGAAGTCTTTTTACAAAAATTAGTTGATTAAATTTCTTTTATCAGCAGCTACCTTTGGTCAAATACCACTAGGAAGTTTTAAAAGACCTCAATGGTACTAATTTTCGCAAGTATAAATTTTTGGCTCAAAACGCGAAAATTTTTACCAGCGAAATATTTAGATTTGTTGAAATCACGAATAGTAATACCCATGAAAAGTAATAAAAGCAATTTTCATTGTTTAAAAGGTTATTAAAGCCTTTTTTTCTCTATTTTTGACAAATTAAAAAGGTTTGTTATGGTTAATTGCAAAAAATAATGAAAAATAATGCTCACGAAAAACTTCAAAACATGAAAACCGCAAAAGTTAATACCCGCGAAAAGCGATTTTTTAGCAAAAAATATTTTCCGCGAAAACTAGTACCAGCAAAAATTAGTACCATTAAGGTAGATGGTATTAAAAGACATTAGAATGTATCAAATAAAAGAAAAACATACAAAAATATTTGATGAGATTGGAAAGCTTAACCCTTCGAGCCCCGGGGGGGGCGCAATGCGCCCCCTGCAGGTTTTTTGACCGGTGCGCGTTAACCGTTCACCGGACCGGGCTAAAATTTTCAGTACCCTCCTAACCGGATAAGGCGGTTAATGTGGAAAATTTTTTTTACCGGTCGATTATTTTTTGTCGGATTTTTGGCCTAAAAATTGACCAACTTTAACCTTTAATAATACAAAAACTATATTTATGTGCCTAAAAATACTTTACATATAGCTTATTCAGCCTTAAGTTAGTTCAATAAATGTTATTACAAACTATTTCCATTCAAGAT